>SZWC01001661.1:234822-244957 GCA_023375785.1 Penium margaritaceum
CAGCAGCGACAGGTCCTGGGAGGACCCACCAACCTGCGCCATTGCAAGGCGTAGGCCGCAACACCTGCGTGACGGAGGAGTCGTGCAGGAGGGGTGCAGCAGTGTAGCAGCACGCCAGCGCAGCAGCGCCATAGCAGCTGTCCAGCAGCGCAGCAACAGTGCTAGTAGTTTTGACCATAGCAGCAGCAACAGCAGCATCATCGGCGACGGCATCAGAAACATCAGCAACAGTAGCCGCCAAAGTGACTTGAGGCCGTTGCCGTCAAGCTCAAAGGCAGCAGCAGCAGCAGCAGCAGCAACAACAGCAGCGTGCGCCACCGCTGCCCCTGTCCGTGCAACTTCCTAGAAGCCGCACGGACGTGGAGGAGCCGCAGACGAAAATCGCGTCAGCCACCACCTCCCCGTCGGCACGAGCTTGCCCTGGCTTCAAACGAACGCCGTTTTCAGCCTTTGAGGGTGCGTTGGAAAGCTCTTCTCTCAAGCTCTCCAGAGCTACCATTCACGCTCAGTTTCGTGCTCTGTCGCCACCAGCTAAGACTGAAGTGCAACGCAGATTTGTTTTCTGTTGAAATTCGGGCAAAACAGGGAAAAGTGACGTTTTGCCACTTTTTCCAACTTTTTGCGACCGAACATTGCACCACCATGTTCAGCACATTCAGAAGCCTCTGTGGTCCAAATTTTGCTTGATTTGGACAACCTTGAATTTTTATTGCTGAAATGTTTAAATTTCAGCACTTAGCCAAATTTCTGGACATCAGCACCATACTTAGCCAAATTTTTGGCCGGACAGTCAAAAATTGCCAGCGTCTCAAATTCTCGAGAAACGCTGTCATTTTCTTCTTTGGAGCATTTTCAACGCTCGGCCCCATACTGAGGACCGCGATGGCGCCGGTCCGTGACAAGGACAAAGGACCCGCTGATCCCTCTTCCTCCTCTTCGGGCGTTGTGGGCCCGCGGTCGCACTCCCGCATGATCGATGAGCTTCTTCGGTCGCAGGACGAGATGCGCCAGCAGTAGCAGAGGCAGTCCGACGCGTTGTAGGAGATCACAGAGTTACTGCGGGGTCGTTCGATGGCTTCACAGCAGCCACCTGGAGAGTCTACTGGAGCTACACCATACGCTCAGCAGTCTACACCCTACACAGTGCGGCGGTCTCAGCATCGATCATCACAGGTGGACACCTGGGACGAGGAGGAGATTGAGGATGACACACGCGAGCACGAGATTCGAGTGCTTGAGGAGCGCATCCGTGAGTTACGTCTAGGATCACAGCCTCCTACTCCACCACCTTCTCGCCGTCAGGATCAGACACGTCGTTCAGCAGCGTTCACCTTTGGTGGTGTTTCCTTCACTGGTGGGCTCCCCATACCCCGCCCACCATCTCATGAGCCTGAGGTTGCCCTCCCCACGGAGCGGCGACCGAAGGACTTTGAGACACCTCCAACCCGTCACGATAGTGACGAGGGCTTCGATTGATGGGAGACCCCGTTTCAGGTGTGGGCCGATTCTGAGGGTGTCTGGCCGTTCTACCACAGTCAGTACCAGACCCGCGACGCTCACCAGGCCCAGACAGCAGCGAGAGCGATGCGGGGTCTCCTCTACGCCATGCCACGGGAGACTGTGATCGACTTCCGTCCTTTCCTCGGTCAGACCGGGGCCGGGATTGGAGCATATCCACATCAGGGCTGGGAGCTGGCCCTGACACTTCTCGCTGCGGAGACCCATGCCACGAGGGCGGCCCGACTACGTGGGTTTTACTCCCTCCGCCAGGGCCCCACAGAGCCCTCAGCTGACTACTGGAGGCGTGCGATGCGCCTTTACACGCGCCTTGGGACCGGTGGCGGGACGCAGTTGTGGACGCTCGACACCATCATGATGGGAGCGCATTTGGACCACGTGAAGCTCTTTACAGGCTTCGATCGTGTGGCTCTCTCTGAGCTCTCAGAGTCACTACAGCTGCTTCCTTGGGCCCATCGCTACTTCATCCAGGCCACATCGGCTCATGAGGCTGCCGTCGCTCATCAGCAGAGTCCACTGGTTGCAGTAGTGACTGCAATGCCTCCTACGCCTCTGTCCCTGCTCACCAGCCCCACCTCGACCGCCTCCTCCTCCTCCTCCTCTACTCTGAGCGGCCACACTCAGGGCGTTGTAGCGGTCGCACAGAGAAAGAAGGGGAAGAAGCGACACGGAAAGGGATAGCAGCAGCAGCAGCCGGCGAGTAGTGGCAGTGGACGTTCTGTGCACTGCTACAACTGTGGAGGCGCTCACCGCTACATAGAGTGTGAGCAGCCACTTGACTGGACTCGGATCATGTGCGGTCTCCAGGCGGCGCACGCGCAGCGGACTTCCTCGAGCAACACACGGACTGGGCACGCCGCGACCACGAGTGCTGCAGGCGCACCCGTTTCATCAGGCGGTAGCAGTGAGGCGGACCCTCGGGTTCGCACGATCGCAGAGCTTTATCAGTTGCTGGCGCTTCGTACTCAAGGAGGTGCGAGTGTGTTGTCACAGTCGAGTGGTCCCGATACAGCTTGTCTTATTGTGTTTGTTGCTCGTGATGATGCTTGTAGTGGAGCTATGGTGGCTTGGGATGAGGATGGACCTGGCAGTATCCACTGGCTTGTCGAGTCACAGATCCGTGTTGTCCGTCATTGTTCCGAGTCAATGACGGACAACACGGATCTGTGACGGCAACGACTGAGTGTTCTGTGGCACATTGCTCAGTGTTGAAGACTGGTCGTGAGCCGAGTGGCACCTGGATTATTGACTCAGGGGCTACTCATCACATGACCTGTCATCACAGTGACTTCGTTGTGTTCGGTCCCGTTGCGTCAGTTCGGTCTCTTCGCACAGGGTCTGGTCAGTCGTTGCCTGTACAGGGAGTTGGGGTTGTGCGGTTTGATGGTCCGTCTGGCCCCTTGTACATTTCTGATGTGCTCTTTGTCCCTGCTCTTGAGCTCAGCCTGCTCTCTGTTGGTGCATGCACCAGGATGGGCCTCACTGTTGAGCACTCTGCTGACACTGCCACAGTGACTGCTCTTGACACACGTGCCGTTGTGCTTCGTGCCTCTGTTGTTGATGACCTGTATCGTGTGTCTCATTGCACTCCCTNGCGTCAGTTCGGTCTCTTCGCACAGGGTCTGGTCAGTCGTTGCCTGTACAGGGAGTTGGGGTTGTGCGGTTTGATGGTCCGTCTGGCCCCTTGTACATTTCTGATGTGCTCTTTGTCCCTGCTCTTGAGCTCAGCCTGCTCTCTGTTGGTGCATGCACCAGGATGGGCCTCACTGTTGAGCACTCTGCTGACACTGCCACAGTGACTGCTCTTGACACACGTGCCGTTGTGCTTCGTGCCTCTGTTGTTGATGACCTGTATTGTGTGTCTCATTGCACTCCCTCTACTTCTCCTTCCCCTCCCTCTTCTACGCGTGTGTTTGTCACTGGTGTTCTCTCCCCGGAACACCAGCACTTGTTGCACCGTCGCCTCTGCCATGTGAGCTCGGACACTGTGTCCAAGCTCATTCGTACTCAGCCAGCCCTCGGTCTTGACGCAGCTTCTTTTGAAAAGCCGCCCATGATCGACTGTCTTTTTTGCGCCCCGGGTAAGATGCATCGCTGCTCTTACCCTGACTCCTCCTCCCGGGCACTGCGCCCACTTGAGTTGGTTCACTCGGACCTTCTCGGCCCTCTCCCAATCGAGTCCCTCTCTGATCGGGGTTGATACGTTCTCACCCTGACTGATGACTTCACGCGAATGCGGTGGGTCTACAGCCTGCGCTACAAGAGCAATGCCGCATTGGCAGTCCGCCTGTGGCTTGTGATGGCTGAGCGTCAGTCTCGTCACACTCTGCACACATTCCGTTCAGATCGTGGTGGCGAGTTCTTGGGCAAGATGGATGCCTACTTTGCGGAGCACGGTATCTTTCACCAGCTCTCCGCCCTGCTACACCATAGTAGAACAGTGTGTCTGAGCGTTGGAACCGCACCATGGAGGATGCGGTTCGCGCTATGCGGTCTGAGTGCGGTCTACCGGAGTCCTTTGCCTTTGAGGGCTTCTCCTACATGACATGGGTCTGGAACCGCTTGCCGCATGGTCCGCTTCCAGACCATGTCACGCCGTATGAGCTGTGGTTCAGCCATCGCCCTGATCTCCGTCTTGCTCGCGTTTGGGGGTCTCTCGCTTGTGTCTGGTACACCGAGGACCAGCAGGGTTCTAAGGTCTCACCTCGGGGACGCATGTGTGCCTTCCTCGGCATCTCCCCCCGGTCGAAGGCCTGGCGGTTTTGGGAACCTGCTCGCCATCGCATTGTCGAGTCTCGAGATGCTCTCTTCTTTGAGACTCTCACATACCGCGACTTGTCCAGCATTCTGTCGCTGGCCGCTGACCACGTTCCAACCTGTGTGGCTTCCCGGTAGATGGGGGAGACTAGTCCTGCAAATGGTTCCGGCCAGGCTTCCTCACCGGCTGACCGGTCTCTGGCTGCTGACGATCCGGCCATCGTGGCTGTGGGTCCAGTAGCCTCATCCGTACCGTCCGACACACCCGATCCTGTGCCACTTCCTTGTTCCACACCGGATCCCGTGCGGGCTCCTGTTCCCTCTGACACACCTGATCCCGTACGAGCGTCAGTTCCCTCTGGCACACCTGACCCTGTGTCGGTGTCAGACCCTTCTAGCACACCCGATCCCGTACTGGTGCCAGTGCCGGTCCCCTCTGGTACACCTGACCCCTTACCAGTGTTAGTCCCCTCCGTCACACCCACTCTCGTGCATCCACCCATGCCTCCTACGACTCTGGCATAGCAGCCTTCCCCGCAGCCTGAGGCAAGCGCTGTGTCGAGGTACTCCCGCGAGCCTGGCGGTTGCCTGCGACCATTGCCCTCTAGAGCTCAGCGGACTGCTGACCCTGTGCCCAGAAGACCGACTTGTAGTGTTCAGAGTGGCGAGCCCGGCACGAAGGCCCTTGGCCTGAGTGTCAGGGCAGACTACACCGAGATTCACCCAGCATGTCATGTCGGCCACAAGTTGGTCTCTGGAGAGTTCTTGGTCGCTTGCGACGCCGCAGCCGACCTTGTCACGCTTAGACCGAGTTTGGAGGTGTGTGTCTTAGCCACCCGGAGCGCTCCCTTGACGATGCCTGATCTAGGCACGTTGAAGGAGGCACTCTCAGCTCACGATGCAGACCTGTGGCATGCTGCTTGTGAGGATGAGCTGAGAGCCATCCGTGAGCACGGTGTCTATGAGCTTGTCGACCTCCCGCCTGGGCGGAGGGCTGTACAGGCCAAGTGGGTCTTTCGCAAGAAGGTGAAGCCTGATGGCACACTGGATCGCTACAAGGCTCACTTGACGGCCAAGGGGTTCTCGCAGGTTGAGGGAGTGGATTCCATTGACACCTTTGCACCGGTTGGCCGCATGACCACGGCTCGCGCTCAGTTCGGGGTTGTTGCTCACCACGACTGGGAGCTGCACCAGATGGACGTGAACAACACGTTCCTCCATGGCACCTTAGAGGAGGAGATCTACATGGTCCAGCCACCTGGGTTCGAGGTCGGTGACAAGGTCTGGCGCTTGCGCAAGGCCTTGTACGGCCTGAAACAGTCACCCAGGTGTTGGAACTTGGAGATCACTGGTACACTGACACGTGCCGGCTACGAACAGAGTGACGCTGACCCGTCCCTCTTTCTCAGACGGACAGCTGACAGCTTCACTGCTATCCTGGTCTACGTGGACAACCTCCTGATTGCGTCTCCTTCTATGGAGACCATGAAGGAGGCCAAGGTAGTTCTCCAGGCTGCCTACAGGATGAAGGACCTTGGTCCTACAGCCGTGTTTCTTGGGATGGAGATTGTGCGTGATCCCCAGCAACGGACACTCTTGTTACACCAGGCACGTTATGCCCATGTTGTGGGGGAGCTGTTTGCTGACCTCTTGGGTGTATTTCCTACAGCCTCCACCCCCATCACACCTGACATGCAGGATGCTCTGAAGGTGGATGATCCCGCAGACCTGGGGGAGACAGTGGACGTGACCCCGTACTTGCGCCTGATCGGCTCCTTGATGTACTTGGCCACTACCACACGACCCGACATTACCTTTGTCGTCAACCTCCTTGCACAGTTTTCACAGTGTCCTCGGGCGAGAGCCCTTCATGCTGCTTTGCGAGTGGTGCGGTACGTGGTGTCCACACCGTACCTCGGACTCTGCTTTCGACGACAGTGTTCGGTAGTAGTCGACGGCTACACAAACAGTGACTGGGCGTGGAGTCCTGATGGGCGCAGCCCGACAGGCTACGTCTTCCTGCTTGGTGGCACTGCTGTGTCGTGGTGTAGTGGCAAGCAGGGTTGTATCACATGTAGCTCGTCAGAGGCGGAGTATGTTGCTCTGGGGGCTGGGGCTGCTGAGGCGGTGTGGCTGCAACGTCTATTTCGTGAGTTGCGTCAGTCTGTGCCCTGCATTGTTCTGCGCTGTGACAACCAGAGTGCTCTTGCCATCGCAGACAACTCTGGTGTGTTTCATGCACGCACGAAGCACATTGCCGTTGAGCATCACTTTGTGCGTGATCTTGTGGAGCGACAGGTGATCTCTGTCATCTGGGTCGTCACGGACATGCAGCGGGCTGACTTCTTGACCAAGGCGCTTGCGCGTGGAAAGTTCATGGTGGCCATTCGTTCTGTCGGGCTACGCCCCTTGCCTGAGAGTGGCTGAGAGTGGGGTGTGTGAGCATGGACTGTTGTACATCTAGTTGTGCACATGTGTCCGTTCTGCACGCGTATGGACATGCGTACCATCGGGTCATGGGGGAGTGTTGTGATGTGAGCTGTTTTTGTCCGTTTGTACAGCTTACTGTGACCTCTCGGCCGTGTCCATGCTCGTGCAGATCCCTGATGGGGACCCAGCTGGCGCCGGAGCACTGATGGTTGGTGGATTCACCCGCCAACAGCCACCAGGCGGCTGCCATGACGTCTCGGGTGCTTGCTGGGGTACTTTGTAGTTTTTCTGCAGACGTTAGAGTTTTCTCGGTGGACAGGCTCTTGAGGCCGATTTGCATGTTTTGCATTGTCCTTCCACAGATTGATGCCGGACTTGTGCGTGTGACCAGTGGTAGCGTTTGGCTCAAGGTTCTGCACGTCTAGGTTCAGACGGCGCAGCATTCTGACATGTGTGCGCAGAGTTACGGCCAAAACAATGGTTTTGGACCGGTTTTAGGATAGCTCTTGGACCGCCATGTGCGACACCCGCTGTGCGCCGAGGCAGGTATTTATGCCATGGACCAGTCATTTGTTATCTCTCTGTGCAAATGCTTATGAAGCATTCAGACACTTTGCCTTGTGTCCCCTAGCTAAACCCTTGCCGTTACGTGCACGACTTGTGACTGTCGTCACCGTCTGACTAGGCACTGACGCCTGGTCAACGGGAGTGTGGCCAGTTAGCTTCTATTCATCTTTTTAGTCCTGTGTCCACAACCTGTGAACTGAGTGTGGCAACGACACCGCAAACAAAGGAAAAGTGGGAGGATATGACTAGGGTGCTGTACCAATCGGCGGTGGGCAGCCTCATGTTCGCCATGGTGGCGACTCGACTGGACCTGGCCGATGCGATGGGCCAAGTGAGCAGGTACGTGGCCGATCCAGGGCCACGACAATGGCAGGCGGTCAAGCGCATCGTTTGCTATCTGCAGGTGACGCGTCACGCGCGCCTGAGGTTTGACGGTAAGGGGTGGGCAGACCCCTTGCGTCTGGTCTGCTACACGGATGCAGACTACGTTAGGGATGTGGACAAGCGGAAGTCCACATCCAACTACATGTTCTTCCTCGCTCGTGCAGCGGTCTTGTGGTGTAGTGGGAAGCAAGACTGCTTCGCCACCTCCATAGTGGAAGTTGAGTACATCATGCTGGCCGAGGCAGTCAAGGAGGCGGTGTGGCTCCGGAGGTTTCTGAGGGAGCTGGGCGTGTCGCAGCAGAAGCCTACGGTGGTGCAAGAGGACAACACGGGCTCCATCTCGCTGACCGTAAACCTGACCAGCACAAGAGGACGAAGCACATCGACGTTCGTTATCACTACGCACGGGACATGGTCAACAAGGGGCAGGTGCTGCTGCAGCATTACAGTACGCACAACATGCTTACGGATTGCTTGACCAAAGCGCAACTCGCGGCCCGGCACACGATGAGCGTGGCCGGGCTTGGGATGACCAGCTATGATGGGCTGGAGGGCGCAGCGGAAGATGAGTGAGAGCAAGCAGGAGTAGGAGGCATGGCAGGTACAAGGGGGAGAATGTTGAAAAGTTGCCCCAAGTCGCAGTCTCGCCGATTAGGACCATTTCCCACGTACACGTAGAATCAACAAAAAATCAAAGGTCGAGAGGGAAGTTATTGTACCTTAGAATCAAAATCAATGATTCTTGCATCGGTTCACGGCCAGATGCGAAACCCTATGATGGGTTCACGCGGCCGTTGGCGCGAAAGGCGGTGAACCCATGGTTGGGTTTGGCGTTAAGCAAACCTCGGATAGGGTTCGGCGCTGCACGCGAACTCAATGTAGGGCTTCTCTCTTTGGTAGGTCGCCAGCTGATGCCACGTTTCGCGCGCGAAATGTGTGTCCTCGAAAGGCCTCGCACAAGCCTTGCAGCTCACCAACGGCTCGTTTGCCGCCCACAGCTACCCTATCGGAAGAGTCTTCAGTAGCTTGGGATCTCGCTCCATGGCCTCCGGTCCTAGAGGGATTGGGCCGGTGGGCCAGGTCCTCGCTGTGATGGTCGAGGTCATGGTCGGCCAGCAGCCCCTGACCTAGGCGCTCCCCAGGACGCCAGTGCCGCCAGCAGCCCGGCACCCAGCCTCTGGCCGCTTCCCACAACTCCAGGTCGGCCAGGAACCCTTCCCCTAGACTCTAGCTGACTTTTAGAGCTCCAGGTCGGCTAGCATTCCGTCACCTACCTTCTGGGCCCTTCCCATTGCTCCAGACCGGCCAGGAGCCCGTCATCCAACCTCTGGCCTCGGCCAAAAGTACCAGGTCCGCCAGCGGCCCGTCACGTTGCTTCTGACTGCTTCTGAGAGCTCCAGATTGGCCAGTAGCCCGCCACCTAGCCTCTGACCCCGGTGCACGACCAATAGAAGGAGACACACCATTGAACAGCACCAGAAGCAGCAGCAGCAGACGCAGCAGTAGTAGTGGCGCCGGCAGAAGCAGCAGCAGCAGCAACAACAGGTAACAACAGCAGCGGAAAAGGCGGCCTGCGGCAGCAGCGGTGAGAGCAATAGCAGCAAGCTACTCCTCGTCTTGCCCCCCCCCCCCTCCCCCTCCCCCTCCCCGTCGCCCCCCTCCTCCTCCTCCTCCTCCTCCTCCTCCTTCCCCTGCTCCAGGCGCATGCGCACGCACGCACGCACGTGCGTACGTGCGTGCGTGCGTGCACTTTTTCACATTGGTCGTCCCACCTGTGGCCATGATGCCCCACAAGTTGGCCTCCTCCTACAACCGGCCTGCTTGTGCTGTGCTGTGATGCAGCCGTGATCTGTTGTGCCAGGCTGAGTTCTGACTTGCTGCGCTGCTGCTGGTGGTGCTCGCTAATGGACACAGGTATTTCTTCATTGCCGACATCTTGTCCGCGGGTCCACCCCGTCTAGTGCTAGGCAAGGCTTTCCTCTTTGACTCCTTCGGTTGGACTCGGGTGTGCTCTCCAACCCACACGCCAGAGGAGGAGGCAGTCAGCACGCGCTTGAGCAGCTGAGAGGCTCTCGTACAAGGTATGAGCATTTTGCAGTGGACGGTGCTGTTGGACAGTGGGAAGTTGGCGGTGTTGGGTGCGAAGTAGGAAACTAGAATGCTTTTTCCCCTGCTAGGGCCTTGTCAACGACAAACTGGACAACTTGAGGGGTTGACGACTTGAACAAGTTGAGAACTTGACTAGTTGAGTGCTTGTTTGTTTGTATGTTTGTTTGTTTGTTTGTTTGTGAATGTTTGCTGACGCTTCCTGTGCCACAGCTTATCCTCGTACATGTCGGACTGTAGCACAATCACAGACTCTTCCGTGATGGCTGTATGCTGTAGCAATGCTTCTCAATGTTTGACCGTAACACACACACACACACACACACACACACACACACACACACACACACACTCACACACACACACACACACA
>SZWC01001662.1:54769-76518 GCA_023375785.1 Penium margaritaceum
AGGAGTGGCCGAAGCCAAAGCCGCCACAGCAGCGGGTCGAGGGGGTGCAGCCGCCATCTCCAGTGAGGATGAAGCACCCGTGAGGGAAAAAACTGGAGTATGCGGCACTCCACACCCGTCCGGTCGTTGCCGCTGGTGCTGCTGATCATGCTGCTGCTGCTGCTGCTGCTGCGGATCATGCTGCATCGACTCAAAAACCTCTGTGCGAAAAGAACCGTCCACGCTAAGTTGCCTAGGTAGGTCGTCGCCGCCGACTGAAGAGGACGAACTGGCCCGGACTGAGCCCTTGTCGCCGCTTGCCGCGTCCCCACTGAACGAATCAGCACTTGACAGGTGGCCGTCCGGCAATGATAGGCCCCCGTGGTGTTGCACCGTCGGGCTAGCGGGTTCGGCACCAGAGGCGGACTCGGGTTCCAGAGGGAAGTTGGTGCGGGTCTTGGGTCCCCGGATCTCTCTAGCAGCCTGGTCAAACGCGCGTGCGGCCGCCTCTGCCGTGGGGAACGTCCCTAACCACCGCCTTACGCCGTACGTGGTGTCCTTGATTTCAGCCACGTACCTCCCCTCCCCCCTAATGCGAACGCCAATATACCGCCGCCTGCGCCCCATGCCGTCGACTCGCCCACATGTCCAATCCACACGCCCGCCACCCCCTCCGGCTTCGTATACCCGGTCCAAACCCTCTTGCGCCCGCGGCTGCGTGCCAAGGCCACCCGCTTGCATGCCGAGACCTCCGAGGACCGACAGATTTTGGAGGTTGGCGAGCTCAAGTCCAGCAGGAACCTGCTGGGCGAGCCCAAGCAAGCCCTGTGCTGCCAGGGCAGCGACCAAGGGCCTCTTCCCCAGCAGGGTGGCCTCCTCCACTCCGAGGCCCAGTTCAGCACCGACGGTGGCCTGCAGCTGCAGCGCGCGCGCCAGCAGATTCGGCGAGCCGAGGCCTGCTGTGCCGAGGCCTGCTGCGCTGAGGAGGCCTAGGAGGGGCGCCGTGGAGCCGCATCCGCCAAGCCCGAGAGAGACCTGGCCCAGTCCGGTGAGCAGTTGGTTCTGCGCCTTGAGGAGTTGCGCCTCTCGGCTCTTGAACAAGAGAGCCTGGAGCAGGCGGCCCTCGCCAGTGGCTCCGATGCTGCTGCAGCCGCTGAGCAGGGCATTGGGGTCGCCCTGCGCCGATGCTGCCGTGCCTAGTGCTGCTGCTGCTCCTCCTGTTGGTGCCTGAGTAGTCATCCTGACACGACCTCCTGCCCAGGTCCGTCCAACAGATTTGGACGAACTCTTGGCTGTCACCTCCGCTTCCCAGAACCGCTAGAGGCCTAGCTGCTGCTCTCTCAAGGAAACCTCGCGTGCCCCTTGTGAGAGGGGCACGAGGGCAAAAACAGAGAGGCGGCAGGGAAGGAACTAGGGGCGTAGATCTGAGAAGAGGAACCCTGGACCCACGGCGAACCGTGGGAAAAAAGGGCAAAAAAGGGAAGCGGAGTTGACGGAGGCCGGTCAGGCGAGGGGGATTTCAGGCACCACGAAGGGGTTAGGACGCTGGAGGGGAGGCGAGGGCCGCTGCGAGAAGCGCTCTTGGTGGGTGAATGTGGTTCCTGCCGAATGCAGCTCGAGNCCACCTGCCCCCACAGCGAAGCATGCCTGCTGCGCTGTACCTTGCTTGCATGGACGGATGCATGCGGATCGTGCGGCATTCTCCCTGTCGCAGCAGGTAGGCCAAGCAGGTCCAGTCAATGAAAGGGATTGAAAGCCTGTATCGCCAGCTCGAGGAAATAGAGGATGGGATTGCCCAGCTTGCAGGGAGTTGAACGAGCGAATACGTTTGTGGTTTGATGGATGTCCTGGGAAGATTGATCATAATCCACGACGAAAATTGTGCGCCTATGTTTCAATGGCTAACCGCTGTGAAACAACGAATGACCGATCCGTACAGCGCCGAAACGACGTTCTTCACAGATTTCTTCGAGCAGTGAGGAAATCCGGTGGCTCTCGAACAGGCGAAACGCTGTTGGCACCAAAGATTAAAGCAGAAACTCTCATTATTCAAAACTGCTTTCCACGGGGAATGCAGCCTGGCAAGAGACAAACCTGCTCGAAAGCAACAAGAATTGTGGTCCTGCAACGAAATTACTGACTCTAATTGGGATACTGTTGATGACGACTTCCGCATGCACCTCAGAAATCCATGTGCCTCGACATTGTTGCAGTCCAGATACAACATAGAGGTTCCGTTTTCAGGAACGTCATTCAGCCTCCTCAAAAAAAGACGTTGAAATTCGCATGAACATCGTTGGAGAGAGAGCCACTCGTCACCCTTGGTAATGACGAGCTCGATTAGGCTTAACCCGGACGAAGGCGAGTTCAAGAAGGATTGTGATGGACAAGCGACCAGATAACCCGAGAACGTCCACCATGAACAAAGCTGGGAGTTGAATTTGCTGGGTTAGCGGTGTACAAGCCACAAAGCGTTGCTCCCCGTTTTAGGACCAAAATCTCCGTTTCAACAGGGAAGAAGTTGAACGAACGGCCCAGATGTCATTTTGACGAAGTGACGAGGCATCGATGACATCGAGAATGCATCGAACCCCCCACCCCAAAAAAAGGAAGGGGTCAGGGCAACCCGGCGTTAGTCTTGGCATGTTCCATTCAAAATCCGGAAAGCACCTCTGCAATCGGACAAATTTTCTCTCCGACAGCGTTCGTGTGCACTTTCCAGACGTCCAAAAGAAGATGACAAAGGAACATTCTTTCTTCCTTCCAATGGAGACGGTTTGGATCCATGCATCCGACGCAACGTGGAATTCGGCTGCTCAGGATGAACAGCAAACAAGCATGAGCGCGGATACACTCTACCAAATATTTCAGTACTAGGAGAGAAAACAGAATCAAAATTACCCAGGAAACAACATAATCGAACCATAAACAAAGTCTAGTGGCAACAATTTTTTAAGCTCTCAAAACAAATGTGCAAAACACATCATAACCAATGCCCCAATGGAACCAACCAACAAAATTCAAACAAAAATCGCAAAACAAATTCTTAAAAAACAAGCAAATGAAACTAAGCCCATCAAAAATAAAAGTTAAGTTGTCCCACCTCATGAATCATTCAAATGTAAAACAAGGATCATTTCCCCTGCTTCTCGGGGTGTGAAGGAAACACTCACCTTCTCATCAAAGAATCTTTCAAAGACATCCATCTACCCATTCACAATTAATGTAGATTTCAGAGTGAAATTTTTGCCAAGACATAAACTAACATCAACTACACAGGAAAAATCTCCAACAAAAGATGTATGTGTATATATATATATATATATGAGGTATGCATGTTCTTACCTTTGTCTTCATCTAAGGCTCTGCTTTTGTACATGCATCAACAACGAGGTGCTCACCATTGGCAGTGGCCCACACACGACACCTTGATTTTTCCATGTCCATTCATGGATGGGCGCAAATGATCCACAGTGGTGAGAGAAGCAAACTAAAGCGAACCTCACAGGAATAGTCCCCTCAGCTTAGGGCCTTTTACGCGGCGCGATTCCCGTAACCAAGTCCTTATGTATGGGATTTGCACTATAACACGCGACTCATTTCACAACATCAACTTTGTATTGGTGGTCCTCTTCTTAGCATGCACTAATCCTATCAAGAGGCGGCATAAAGAGAAGATGGGAAAATTTATCACCATCATCTTGACTCGTCAACGTCATGTCGGCATCAAAAATTGAGCAATCATTGACTCGCCATACGTTTTTCATGCATAATGCAAACATGTAACTTCAAATGAGTCAGCCCAAAGACGTCTCATCCTTGCATGACCTCTCAATCCAAGCCTCATCACATACATAACAACATTAGGTGTACTGTAATGCAGTGATTTCGGATGAAAACAAAATGTATAATTCATATGTTTAAAATGTATCTTCAAGATCAACTTACTACTATAAAAACCAAGGTCTAGCTTCCTCAAAAAAAAGAGAGAAAAGGGCTAGAGAGGGGAAGATATCAAAGGAGGGAGAGAGAGAGAGAGAGAGAGAGAGAGAGAGAGAGAGAGAGAGAGAGAGAGAGAGAGAGAGAGAGAGAGAGAGAGAGAGAGAGAGAGAGAGAGAGAGAGAGAGAGAGAGAGGGAGAGAGAGAGAGAAATAAAAGAATCCAAAAAAGAAACAGAACAAAAAGCACATAAATGTTAGTTAAGGTTGAGAAGGCATAGATAAGGCTTTGCAAAGGCAAAATATTGCATTCTCACTTGCATCTTATAAATGATGAAGAAAATTGAAAACCAATTCCTCATATTTCTCAACATCAACAAATTTACAAGGAACATTCTCTCCATGCACATAAAACATAAAACATTCATGGGGCAATCGATTCAAATCTTCTTACATCTGCTACTTCTCTCATCACGTTCATCACACCAGCAATAAGCAAGTATTATTTTTTCAATCAAAACGTCTAAGAATAACAGAACTATGAAACGACTGAAAATAATGGATAAAAGCTTCCTTTCTCAAGTCTCAAGAAGGAACATACATTCAAACCAAACAAACCATGAGAGGATGGAAAGAATATGAATTGCGTATCTTTTCTCATCATGTTTCTGTTTACATAAACTATATTTTGTAACATAATTTTGTTTCTCACTAAGTAAAAGATTCCTTTCTCGAGTTGCATTTATCCTAGTGTATGAGTGCATCATAAAGGTCACCTTGACCCTTCAACTAAAAATCACGTGAGAATAAAGGCTTGAATCATCCATAAACGTTATAAAACTTCAACTACAATTCCTATAAAAGGCCAACATGGATGGATGAAACTGCGTTGAAAATTAGAGGGTACTTTATTCTAATAGAATGTAAAAATCTTGCAAAAAGTAAAGGAAGCATTGAAAAATACCCTTGAAAAATTTCTAGTATGCCTTGTTATAAACTACTTGCAAATCATAAAAATGAGATAAAATACCCACAAACATTTATATGAGGTGCTTTGTTGGGTACAAGCAAATACTTTCAAAAGCTAAAACTTAGAACAGGTGTCGAGTTAATCACCTTCAACTCACTCACTTGAAAATCTCTGTATCATTTAGTGTATTTTTCATGTGAATTGTTCACAAAACATCTACATAGCTCTATGTTAGCACATCTACAATTCCCATTCCTAATACAAAATGAAAACTATAACAAGCTTGACGTGACATTTGGCAGTTTATGCAAACAATCCATGTTCACTGGTTTATTCACTTTCTTATACACTTGTCAATATACACTTTTACTACTAACGCAATATGTCATACATGCGCAAAAGATGCAAAACGCCTTTGTATCAACTTTCATGGTTACATAAATTCTAGAAGAAAGGATGGTATATGACAACTCAGAGTAAAATAGAAATTAAAGCTCTTCCTTCAAGTTGAAGAGACACTTACGAACTTGAGATTGACCAACAGTCAAAACATCCCTAGAATGTTGAATATGTCCCATGTGCATTGTTAGGTACAAGGTGATACTATCAAGTGCAGAAGAATGACTGCAAACCACCCTTCACAAGGGAATCTAATGGGACATATAGTGGGATAGCAGGTTAGACCCTCCTTATCCTCGCTTCACAGGAACTCTAGACGCCAATCTACCCTCTGCATTCTGAACTCTACTAGTGTTTACCCATGCGTTACCAATTGGCAAGCTAGAAGTAAGACCATATGGTGGCTAGCACCCATTCAAGAGAGTAGAGGGCCTCCCACCGTAAAGCCTAAGCCATCGGATTGTACTCATGGCACAATCAGCTGTTCATGAACCGCCATGTCTTGCGTGCGAGAATGGTGGCCATGCACCCTTTCTTAAGTGATGACTTTCTTGTTGTTAGTGGAAAAACAGATGTGGGGAGGAAGGTAAGTGAGAGAGAGGGCAAGAGAAAGACAAAGGTTCTAGCCAAATATTATTCAACATATTCTACATGTGCCAACTTTGGACCATTACATTACAATTATAAGAAATTCAAAGAGTAGCACATCAGCACAACACATGAAAACCCTAGTGCAAACTCATGTGTTCAAGGTTAAAACCCTTCTATACGATCTATAGCTAAGTGTGGGTTGCAGACATAATGGGTTTTTTAAGACTCAAAACGTATGAGTCTCCTTCCTTAGGTTGTTGATGACCATTGCCCCCTAGTGAAGGGATGGGGAAAATTCCTCATAGAGTGTTAGATTGCCAATCTTGAAACTATAATCACATCTTTGAGCAAGAGCTACAGATGTAGGTGTTACATTGGTATCAAAGCCAAAATAACCTAACAAGAAAGGACATGCTAATTTTGACATCAAAATTAATCACCGAAAACACAAAAGGGGCTTATGATGTAGCTTCTTTACAGATATGGGAATCGTCCAAAAAATTGGGAGGTATAAAGAGTTCCTTTACGTTTTCTAAGCTCCTAAAAGTGTTATACTTTTCCCCATATTCTCTTTATCTTTTCCTACGCAGCTAGGATTCTTCTTTTTCTTCTATTCCATCCACTTTTAGCACTTCATGATTTCTATTTGACTCTTTAAAGGGGTTTGCAAAGTAGGAAGAATTCTATACATGGTGGAAAGGCCAAGCTCTCAAAAGAAAAACATAAGGATAAGCTCATGCCATACAAGGTGGACCAAAAGGGTCACTCCACACCAGGTGCTTCAAGTATAAGCCTTCCTGATGTGCACAAGGGAACCTCAATGAAGAAAAATTTATCTTAGGAAGACAACAGATGACACCAAGATGTAGAAACAAGAAAAAGACCAAAGCTATGTGGGGCTTTGTGCTTCCATAAAAGTTTTCTTATTGTTTTCTTTTGGTTTTGTATGATCCTCAAAAACCACAAACCCTCCTTGTTACACCCATTATAAGTTTTTATGCTTTTTCCTTGGCTTCTTCCTATTAGCATGATTCATCGCATAGATGAGTTATGCAATTGTAAAGATTGTATAGACGTAAAATATATGTTGTATTGTACCAAAAGCTTGTGGTGCCTGTTGCAACCTTAGGACAAATGATTCTTGCCCATCCGCCAATCTTTGCAGCCAAGAAGAATGTTAATTGCTCTCTAATTACTTCAGTTTTAATGAAATACAAGATAAAAAAAGGAGGACATAACCTTTTAATGTGGTGGATTGTTCTCCTAAAGAGCGTGAGTGCAAGTTTCATGTCTCGACTGTATAACGGCTGTTAGTCCTCCAAAGGTGCACAATGGCCATATGACAACCTTACCATGTAATGGAACAGTGATAGTGTAACCAAAAGCTACTATATCCCTACAATCAATCTCACATTGGCACAACCATGAAGCACACAAAAATTAAAAACACACTTACAATGCATGTTGAATCTCATGTGGACAATCCCCATGCTACGACTAACAGACACAGGCAAGAAAACCTTAGAGTTGATTGTACCCATGAGTATGACAAAGACTGTGAGCATTGGGATTGCAATAAAAAATATTCATATCGATCGCCTTATAAAGGCAAGGCACCCACCAAGTCACAAAATTCTACGAAAATCAGCGAGGTAAAAGAAAACATTAAGGCTATCAAGACAAGTCATGCAAGAAGCTCTTATCAGCTATACTTGCACCAAATCACTGTAAAGGGCCCTCATACACTAGCAAATGGTTTCAACTACCATTTCAGCACGAAAGTAAATCCACATCAACAACAATAGTGGGGACATTTCTCCTCACATATTATCAGTTGGCAAACTAGTTTTATTTGTTGCAAATGCAATATCAATTCTAACAAAACATTTATGTACGGTTGTATATGATAGTTTGGTCTAGACGTTTTTCCTCCTTTAAGCCATGTACTTCATGGTACACTCCTCCAATGGTTAAACGAACGCAACCCGCATGCGGCTAGTACACCGTTGCCAAATTTGTGAAGACATCCAAGGTCGAATTGGCCAAAGCCAATTTGCTTTCCCACATCCAATATAACATTATCAATTTCAATGGAGATTTTTGGGGATCAAAAAATTCAATGTTCTATAGAAAAAGTAAGAAACCTGCATTTCAATAACCCCACTGAGATGTTAACAAGCATCATTTGGGCATATGTACATTGAGAGGTAGATCACGCATTCGTTCTAGAGGCCATTCATCAAAAAATTAATATCTTTCAATGTGGAGATCTTGCCTCAAGCCTACCAATTGGTTACACTGCATGCAGCATGTGTTGCATGTCCATAAGACTCCACTCAATTTAAAGATGCAATCGTGCCGTAATGTACCTTCAGGATAAGCTCTACAAGTATGTGGTCCAAGATTGGGGCATGCAGTAGCTAAACTTGGGGTGTTATCCTACATTCTAAAACACATTCTTTGTAATCCTCCAAAAAATTTCCACCTTATGTGAGGAAGCTAAGCTTGCCTTTTACATGCTTAAGGACTTCAAGTATTAAAGCAGATACCTGAAGTCACACATCAACAATGTCAGTATGCTCGTCAAAGAAGCCAAAAGCTTCATAGAGAGAAATGGTGCTACAATATTAAACTACCCAAAGTTCTGTGGTTAAAGGTTTTATGTGATTGCATTTCTTGAAGAAAACTCAAAGAGAAGACAACCACTTATGTAGCTTGCGACTAAAAGACCAACTTTCACATGCTAAGAGACTAAACAATAAACGTTTATTTTGCAAACCTCAGTTATTTCTTGCAGATAAACCAAAACCCTCTTGCACAATAAAGGCAAAACAATGCGCATGAGGAGGACAAGGAATTACAAGATATCGAGGAAAGCCTAAAGGAAAACAAGATTCAAATCACCCCACCTTCAAGGAGTGGAAACCTAGTAATTTCCCCCGTGGACATTGTACTTTAAAACAAAGAAGATGAATTGTTTGTAAGCCTTGGTTTTACGAGTCAGATGGCCTTTGAGTTTGAGCCATGAAGTGGCTCAATTGGTGTTAAAAACGTGAATTATTTGTTATTGTTCCCTTAAGAGCCAACATGTGTATCCAATAATGCATTCAAAGAGTCACACCAAAGGTTTTCAACCTTATTAACCTGTTGGACGTGCTTCTAAGTAACCCCAAGCACCGTAAGAACGAACATCTAAAATTATTTGAATCAAAGAACTTCATTTTTAGAAATGGATAGCCTCCATTTACTTTGATTTTGAGCATACAAGTGGCACCAACCTATACTAAAATCTTTGTTTGCTTGTCTACAATGAAGGTTAAGATATTGTTTTGATTACATTTACCATCCTTCTTGCCCAAGATATAAAGCACTAATGAGGCATTAAATAAAGAAATGTTATGAGAGATTAAGTCTTTGTTAGGAGATATCTTAAATGTTTCATCACATCCAATTGCTAGGCTTTCATCAAAACAACACTTGGGCCACAAGATTCTATATCAGTGAAGTGGACTTCTCCATTGAAACCAATGCTTCATCTTTCTAGAGGCAAAATTCCGAATCAAAGAGTATTCCAAAATTGGGTGGGTCTAATTGAGTTGCTTAACATATAGTGTGGTGATCCTTTTGTGAAAACATTAGACGGTGTTTTGGTATGTGCATGGACTACCGCATGCAAAACATGTTGATGATGAAAAATACATTCTCCTTAGAAAGGGTTGAGGATATCTTCGACAAACTCGAAGTGAAAAATCATTCTCATCCTTTGATATGTATCACTAGTACCATTAAACACGCATGAGAGAGATTATGTACTCAAAATAGCATTTTAATCAAACATAATACACTACTAGGTATTCTGCTTTACGCTATCAAACACCTTAACAACCTTCATGGGAGAATTCATCCAACCGATCCTTAATCAACTTTGTAACTTGGTCGTAAATGATGTGAAAGCCATGCTTTTAAATCCACACTGTGGAAGAGAACATAAATCATATTCATGAATTCCTCATGATCCTACAGAAACAAACGTTCTATTAATGAATGAGCAAGTGCAATTTTACACATGATGAGCATGAATACCTTAAACACATATTCATCAATTGTATCAATGTTGAAAAACAAAAGGTCAAACCAATGGAATACTGGTTGCAAAAAGAAACAATTGAACAAATTAAATGACCTTTTAAGTAACGTTTCTAGGGTTATGCAAGAATTTTCACCTTTGGTAGCTTCTTTAACAAGGCTCACAACCAACAAATTTTATTTCAAATGGTCATTATAATCTCAAAAATCGTTCAAGAAATTCAAAGAGATTCTATCCACAATGTGAATCTGACCTCTTCTAAGTCCATTACAACAATGTGAGGTGCATTGTGGTGCATCTTTGGTAGGACTTCGAGTAGTCCTCATGCTGAAGGAGATCTAAGTGCGTATGAGATCTGAAAACTCATCCTTGCATCAAGGACATACAACACCACAAATGAATTTTTCCTCAACTTGATACACTTTCAAGGTTTGACATTGTGACCTTCCATGCTCAAACAAGGGTGTGACTCTCATGATCAACCATTACCCATTGGTCTTTTTCCAAATGTAAAAGCACTTCCCAAGAAAACAAGTGCATTAAGAAAACCGAGCCACTTTGTATTATTGTGGATTTATGTGCCATGATGCATTAATATGCCTGATTCACAAATTCGACAACGCATGTAATTTAGGTCACCACCAAAGTCGGTGGGTATTTTAAGGCCATAAAGACAACTATGTTGTAAATAGCACACCCCCTACAACCTTACGATGACCACCTCAAGATATTATCCTCCCAATTGTATTTGCAAACCGGTTCGTGATGAGATCATTTGTGGATTCTTGTTGGAAGTACTCTTCAAAACAGGGCAAGTATCAATTGCTGCATGTCACATGAGTTCATTTGCAAAGAGAACAAGTGGTGCCCCATTTGGAGGACGTTTGAACAAAGATTATCTCTTGATTCCATGATGGACCAGTAGCAAATCATGAGGGTCCTTAAAAGAATTGAGATACATTCTCAAACCACTATTAGTGGCAATGATGGAGCATCGATGTCCTCAAACATTATGTGAAAGAATACGAGTATCTCTTGACATAACTTAATACTTAAAGCTAAACGGACTCATCCAACAGCTTCCCATCCTGAGGACACAATGGAAGTGCATCTACATATATCTAAAATTTAGTTTCTTGGATAGATCTTGGGACCATGACGCAATCTTTGTTATCTTTCAACTTTTAACAATGACGACACACTTCATTTTGACAAATATCTATTGTGAACTTCATGGATATTGCTCGTCCCTTATTTGAGGTTGTTGTGAACTACTAAGGCTTAACATTCTGCATTATCTGTGGTCAAGATAAAAACTTATTTAGTAACGTGTGTTAGAAGATGCATGAGTACATTGGGTTCAAATCTCAAATATAGACCACAAATCACCTTCAAAAGGATGACAAAAAAGGGCACGTGATGTTTGCTTTCCTATGTGCTTGCTTGGTGAAGGATTGAAAAGCGTAAGAAAAACAATGTTTTGCAAAAACAAGAAGCATTTAGAATCCATGTGTATATTGAAAAACATGTTCGATAAAACATGCATCAGGTGTTGAATGCAAACATAGTAACTGATTGGAAAATTACCAAAACCATTTCTTACTTGTGCACAACTTCCCATCATTAAGAAGAGTTTAAGGTATCCTTCATGCCTTTCTAATTTGAAATCCGTGTAAACATAAATGGCACAAGAGAAAAACATAAAGTGATATGGTTCTGCATTCCATAAGCTAAAATACACCAAATTTAATGGAAATTTGTGATCATCAGAAAAAACCCAAAAGTACATGAATATCTTACTGTGAAAAAACAATACATGAAGGTATCAGTTTTCTTGAAATCACCAAATTATTTTGCTCATGATTGGTTTGACTGGATGATTATGGCGTTAAAAGTTTTGAAAAGTGAAACACATTTTCCAATTTCCTCCTCATATGAACTCTATGGTTTCTTATGGGTGGATGGACTTATGAAAGCATGTCAAATTGCAAAAACAAATTTCTTGCCCATTATCAAAATAAGTATAGTGAAACATGATTTTAAAGAACAATATTTCCTAATTGGTCACCTTTTAAGAGAAAAAAACATATCGCTTATAAAGAAAACTTTGTTGATGGATCATTATCACCTGATTTATTGTCTTTCATCTGTTTTAAAAACAATATTGCTCATAAAAGATATTGTAGAATGCATACGAATCCATTTATCTTATATAAGTGTTCTTCTTGCATCTGAATTCTTGGAGAAGAGATGCATCTTCATATTGAACCCTTCACAATATCAATAAGGTAAGGCATAATTATTAAACGAGAACTCTGCTCATGCAAGGCTAAAACATTTAAAAATTTGGTAAGAATGTAAGAAAGTAAAACATGGTGAAACCACATTCAAACACCATTGAACATACCTTTAAGATCTCAAAAAATTGAATGAAACACCCTATTAATCATTGATCTTGATGTAAGGATATTTGTTCCTAGTCATATCTTGTCAAAAATGAACTTCCATCGAAATCAAACATACCACCAAAACAATTCCTAGTCATTCTTCATATTCAACATACTCTTGGAATTATTGGATTTTGCCGATGCCTAGGATTAACCACAATTGTATCTTGTTTTTTATTTGTTTTTTCTACATTTTTGCGTTAATAGGAAAACCGATTATCGTATAATGTACCACACAAGCCTCATTGATTACGCGATTAAAAACGTTACGATTGGCCCAAGTGCATGGCATTTTGTGGACTTCAATGAAAAAGTACAATTCAAGCACTTGAACATTCAGAATACGAAATCATCTTCAACCACTTTGTCATCATGGAAAAGCAATTTTCCAACGAATTGTGCAATTTCCCTGTTAAACAATGGGTCAAACACGCATAAGAAATTGCATCAAGCCTGCGCGATCTTCACCCATTTGCTTTACATTGTGCACGTACTCCAACGCAGCATGGAACGAGCCACATGATGCCTCCTTCAACATCTTCATACGAAGATGCATGCTCCCCCCTTCCCTTGATAACAATGATTGTGGATGATGCTTGTGATCACTCGATCAAAGCAAAATCATTGTGAAATATTTAAGCTATTGTTAATGGCAATTCAATTTTAGGTCTTACTTTTTTTTAACATTCACATATTTTGGGGATCACTTGCATAACTCATTGTTAGAGTAAGAAATAAATGCACAAAAAATTGCTTCAACTTAGCGTAGTCTGTGTTGCAATCCTAGGTCTTTACGTTAAGTTACAATTTTCTAATCGTAAATGCTTGTGTAGCTTGGCAGGGTATTTCATATGGAACAAGCCAGATTTCATTCACGCATGGAGGTCTTACAGGGGATAGGAGCCTAAATCTTGGTGTACTACATGTGTAATAGGAATAGGTATGCCTATGAAACTAGCTTGGTCAACAACTATACAGCGCAAGCAAGCACAGCTGGGTACTTGGCTAGGTCTAGTTAGGGTGGAGTAACACCTGACATGTCAGCTAGGGCCGCCTTACATGAGTGGATGAATCAACATGACTCAATAACAACATCCAAGGCCTGGGGTGGAGATTTCTTTCCATGAACGCATGCAACAACAACTGTGCATTGCACTGATGCATGCATGCAAGACTCACCAACAACATGAAAAGCCACAAGAGGGGACATCCCTATGTCAACAACTACATGCACAAGTAGGCTACAGGGACCACTATCA
Organism: Penium margaritaceum; assembly: GCA_023375785.1. Classification (NCBI taxonomy): domain Eukaryota; kingdom Viridiplantae; phylum Streptophyta; class Zygnematophyceae; order Desmidiales; family Peniaceae; genus Penium; species Penium margaritaceum. The sequence continues at coordinate 68,440 of SZWC01001662.1, forward strand.
AGAGGATGCTTCCTTGAGGAGGAAGTTGCAAGCTAAAGAGAAAAAACATTCCTTAAGGAGGAAGTTACGACCTAGTAGATGTATGTTTCCTTAAGGCACATAATTGTATGTGAACTTGCCTAGATCTCGGCATAAAAGCAAACAGGACTTTTTAAGCCTAGCAACTCCAACAAAGGACTCCTACAAAAACTCCATTCGAATTACAAGAACAGTCATCCTTTGCCAAATAATGCCTAATACCAAGAATTTACAAACGTTATCTCACCTGAAGACCCATGTCAACCTCGCAGCCTTATGTAAGCTTAAATTGATGGACGCCCCTGACTACCTTAAGGAAAAACAGCCTCAAAGAGGAGGCCAGACTACGCCCAAGACTACAGAGCAGCCTTGCTCAAGAAGTCTCTTTGGATGTTGCTTCTCTCTAGGCTAGGATTAGTTCCTAGGCATAGAGCCCAGAGTTAGTGTTTGGCGTGAGCTGTACTTTCTATTACTAATCTAGTATGAATGGACTTCATTTGAGTTCCCCTCTGTCATCCTAATGAGCCTAACACCACTTTATCAACTTGTTTAGTAGGATCAAAATCCCATTGACAACCAAGTAAGAGTTGTAGTGGATGCCAATATTTAGAAGAGGCTACCTTGACAATTTGGAGACCATTTTACCTTAATGTATGCTCATCATGTTTAGTTCCTTGTAAAAATGTCTTTCAGAGTCTAGAAAGGCGTTGCGCCTTGGATGGCACAAGTTGTGCTAGAGCATAAAGCTCAATTTTGGTTTACCCTGGTTTAGTTACAACATACTTGTTCTTAATAGTCACTTGAACTACAAGTTTGATCTCAATGTTTCATTTAAACTTTTAAAAACATGGTTAGTTTTCAAGGTACAAAGATCTGAAATGGTAGCAAACATCCCTTACTAGATTATAGCATGTCGCGACTTTGTCACTCAACGCTCCAAAAACAAAACATAGTATCAGTGTAGCACATTCGTGCCACCCAAAGAAGCGATCGCTAAATCTCAAGATTCAAATGATGAGAAAAGCTATCATCACTCACCACTAGCAGGGAGACGGCATGACGTGGCCACCCTACACACATGGATTCATAAGGGACACATCTAACTACCTCTATATGGAAAGCCATAGCATAGTCTCTCTATAAATGAATGGTCTCTCAGTGCCAAGATTGTACACGAATGTAGGAAGTGGGTCAAGGAGAGAGAAAGCATTAGGAGAGAAGGCAACGTGCCGAACAGAGGAGGTGCTTTTAAACAAAGCACACGCAGGGAATTTGTGTGCAAAGAGAGCCTTATGGTAATAGCTAAAGGAAAAGCGTGTTACATTCTAAACATCATCATATATGCTATAAAGCTCATCGTCCAAGGCTTTAACATCAGTTTTCCTAGAATAACGAGCAAGTGCATCTCCAGCATTAGCTCCTACAGGCACAACCACCAACATCATCAACTTGACCATTCCCATAAGGTGGGGTGGTAGAGTTCATTCCATACAGTCTCATGCCTCAGGAGATGCTTACAAAAGGTTCCACATATTATGGCATAGTGCAAGACATTATGTTACACCCATAACAAGCTGCAAAAAGAGTGTCATTAATGGAACTTGCACAAGCAGTGCTTAAGAGAAGTCAGCATCAAACAATTGGGGAACAAGCTTTCAATCATGAAAGCACACAATGAAAGAATAAGATTGGCGAGTTATAACTCATTTGCAAACATGAGATACTTCCTTCTAATGTGATACCTGCCTAGGCAGCTCACCTTGAAGGACAAGTGGCAGAAACCAGCATCACAATGAGTCCTTAATGCAGAAGAAGTCTTGATCATCATCACATCAGTCAGCTACACATTTGCCATAGCTCAACTCTCCTTGAGATATGTCAAAGCACGTCGGTCCTCGTGAGGTGAATTCAGCTTCATCTACACATGGAGAAAGAATAGAGACAGTCGTGGCGTATCTAAAAGTAGTCACTATGACACCATTACAGTACCTAACGAATGAAGAATACCATGTTGATTTGAAGTGCCATAACCAGCAAGTGACAACAAGAAACAGTTTGTTAAAAACCCACGTGATGCAATCACAAGGGTCACTATTACTACATGCAATATGTGGTGAATAAGAACCAAGGAAACAATCATCAAAACTCATGTTGGTATTGGGCTAAGGCAAGGAGCCAACTTGTAACAACTCATGGAGGGTGGAGTTATAACCAAGGATCCAAACTGTCATCAACAACCTGGTCACAATAAGCAACAAAATCATGGACAATGATGACCTTTCTTCATGGCGACGACTATAATGTTTGCAGAGTTGGCCATCTCTTTGCTGAAGTTAACCAAGGCACGATAGTAGCTTAAGAAGAAGGATGGAGTTCTTATACTCCATCAAATAGAAGACAACCACGAAACAGGATACTGATGGTGTAACAAAATAGTTGAGGTTCACATGTCTCAGGCAGTTCCACCACATGTTTCATGAATGTGGCCTTCTTCAACAGGTGAAGAAGATTTACATGAGCCTCAATGTGTGTGTCCAGCTTACTACTCATCAGGTTGTATGGAGCTGGCACAATAATAGCATACATTACTAGTGCCACAGGCAGCTAATGAAAAGCTAGCCTACGACCTACAAGAGCGGAATTGATGTATCACTTAATCATGAATGGAGACACGAGCATGTAAGAGCTCAAATAATGAAGTCATAAGCTAAGATTTTATTGACACAACATTGACACAAAAGAAAGCAATTGGTTGGCAACAATGGGATAGTGTAGCATATTTAGTGTAGTAGTGACAAGTGCACCAAGATAGAGACGCTTGTTTGTAGTCTCACAAGTTCTTTTTACAACCGCAAATCATGTTCCATGACACCCGACAAGCATCATCGTATTAAAAAAAGGAAAGATAAAGGGGAGTGTCTACCAAAAAAGGAAAAATCAAAAAGCACCATTTGGTTGCAACGTTGGTACCGGCAAGTGCGAAAGTAGCACAAGTGTAGTGGGTTTCATAACACACAAAGAAAACTAAATTAATGGTGTGTGATGCACACCATCATGTTGTTGCTCAAAGACAAGAAGCAGGTGTGAATCTAGAGGGAATACACCACAAAGGGGGAAAACTTCTTCACTAAAAATCCAAAAACCAAGAGCAAATTAATCCAACTCTAGATTTGGCAAGAGCAACACCTCCATAGGATAAATTTTACATGGCACGTGGCCTCAACTTACTGCGAAGTAACTACAATAATCCAAATTCTGGAACACAAGAACACAAGAGCACATCGGCATCCCTCGTAGCTTAAGCAACCATGAAAGTACAAGTACCACATTCATATGTCAAAGCAATAACAAAGAGATTCTTGAGTAAAGTGGAGGGAAAGAAAAGGTGTTAGTCAAGCCATTTAAGCAGCATGCATTCTAGCAAACGGCTTGTGGAGGTTGTAAGCCCACTACATGAGAGGTGGCATGTAGAATTAAGACAGTGGCACTCCATGTCAAAGTCCAATCGAGATGAATTGTACAAGTATTTAGCCCATCCGATAAATTAATGGGGAAATAACACTCCATACAAGATCTTACCAAGATGGTAGGTGGAGGCAAAAAGCGTCAAAGAAAAACCAAGAATAGTCTGGACCTCTAAAATAGACAAAAACATCATCGTGAAATTTCCACCTAAAAGCAAAAATTAGTAAAGGGGGAAGCATGATCCTCAAAACCAAAAATCTTATTCCTTAATTAGCATACTTGACAGCTATAAGTCGAGGAGTAGCCACCAAAGCAGCAGCACAACACCAAACACATCTCAAAGTGGAGAGGAGTGTGAGGTCTTGGAAAGTCACCATCACGAGCTAAGTGACTAAGCTCGTCCGTCATGGGCATTGGAGTTATATTTGGACCTTATTTCTGCTACGATTGTAAAGGTGGACTCAAAACCTTGCATAAAAATGGATGAATAGCTAAGACAGGGAGACATTCCATGTCTTTAGAGGATACATGATGGTTCGAAAAGATGTCAGAATTGAATTTTTGTTTTAAAAATTGTCAAAAACTAGTTTTGCGTTTCCTCTACCCCAAGTTAAAGGATCAAAGAGCGAGTTTACTTCTCACCACCATGGATTCTTATTCATTTGTTGTGGATGCACCTATGAAGCAGTGGTACCAGTTTAAAAAGCAACCATTAGTAGTTTCAAAAACGTGCTTTAATCCTCGTCGTAGTAGGTCTCGTCATAATTTGAAAGTAGTGGAACTCACCACTATTGTTAACAAATGCCACAAAAATCACTTTGGTGACTTCGATGCGTTTCCTAGTACAACATGCAAACAACAAGCTAAGAGCAGGAATAGTAATAAAGAGATAACAAAAATTGGTGGAGTGGCAGATGAAGGCGGCTGGAAATCCACGATAACAGCAAATCCTTAGTAGTCAAGCAATACTACACAAGTTGAAAAAGAAGACGAGCTCCACCAGAAAAAAAATTAGAAAAAGAAACATTTATCTTGCAAGCAAACGTGGGGCTGGGGAGGGGAGCTTAGAGCACGGGGGAGGGGTGAATTCCGCATTGGTCATTACACCAGCTCGCAACGATGGCGATTTTGGCCAAAGGCATGACACAACAATCAGCATGATCACTGCATATCCTAGTCGTGATATCAAGCTGGCAAAATTTCCCCTTCAATGACCATAGGGTGTTGGACCAAGGATATGCGAGCATGACGTTAGCTCACGAAAAGAACAAATAAGGCAAAAGAAGTGGCAGATTGCCAAGCCCTTGTAGTGCAAATTTTGGCAAAGGTTGTGGTCGATGGAGCAAGTGAACAGCTCAGCGAACAACTCAGCTCCACGCAGGCAACAAGTTGTAGATGAGAGGATGAAGAACAGTATGTTAAGAGACTATGGTCAAGAGACCAACGAAAGTAGCCAAAGTAAATGCCGGCGGTAACAAGAAGAACCCACCTCCACAACATCAGATTCAAATCTATCCATAATGGCAACAATAATGATCAAAAGTCCTTTCAGTTGGGAGTGACGCCAAGGAAGTCCACAATGGTCGCAACGGGATCGCGAATGGTTCAAGAACAAGAGTGGGAGCACCATGTACCTTGGCCATGGCAAATTCAAGCCTAACGAGTTGACTATGGCTCAAGGAAGTGGGAGAATGAGCATAGTAGTATCCTCCAAGGAAGTTGCTAGAGCAGAAAGAAGCGGCATCACAGAAAATAGCCTTAAGGTGAGATAGTATACCCCTCTACAAAGGGTGGTTGTAGGATAATGGTAGTTCAAGTAGGCGATTTTTAGCAAAAGTCACCCCTTGGAAGCACACCGCAAAGAGAAGCGTGTAGAGCCTTCTAAGGCACAACTCAGCCATAATGGAATTGTGTGTAGGGGGTTGCTTTTGCATGAAGCAACACTAATGGTGCGTCAGCAAGTGATCCCAACCTCACCAAATCATTTTTCCTCCACCCAATCTGCTCCAACTAGACAACAACCCGAACAAAATTTGAAAACAAGCACTTTCAATTCCATTATTGATTGTTTCAATTTGTGTTTTCCCTCGCAGATTTCACCTCCATTAATCACCGATTTCCTTCCAAAAAAACAATGTCTCCGTACTCATCAGCTCACCTCTTGAAGGGAAGTGTCAGAGTGAGCAGCAACTCTATTCAATAAGAGATTTGACATAGCAAAACCGGTTTTGCAATTAAAGGTTAGCATCTGATTTTACGGATTTATAATTTTGAATGCTTGATTGCGGCTTTTCCAAAAATCTTTTACCGTACAGGCCACATTTATTTTTGACATCTTAGTCTTATAAGGAATAAGGGCTTAGATCCTAGTGTGGTACATGCACAACATGCTTGTGCATTATTCTAGACCTCTCTTGGTCAACAACTTTAAAATGAATCTAAGAACCAATGGTTATTGAGCTAGGTCTTGTCAAAATGTAGCTACATCTCACTTGGCAACAAATACCACCCTGCATGAATGGACGCATCAAAATTACTAGAATTATCATGCGAGGCCTGGAGTGGGAGCCACTCTACATTAATGCATGCACAACCCCCAAACAACATGGAGAGCCAAAAGCGGGGACCGTCCTTTGTTAGCGCTTACAAACACAACTCAAAAGATGGGACCACTATCAAGCGGAAGGTTCCTTAAAAGAAATATCTATGCTATGGAGATGGAACATTGCTTAAGAAGAAAGCTATGACCTTGTCTCAAAGCGTTTTCTCCAGGCATAGAGCATCAGGTCAGTTTAGGAGCATTACAATAAAATACTTACAAGAATTATTTAGTCTTCTAACTCTAACCACCAATTCCAACCAAAACTCAATTCGGTACTTACATGAACATTCCTCCTTTGCCACAAAACGCCATCGACCAAGACTTCATAGATGCTCTCTCCACACGAGACTCATGTCAACCTTCCAACTTGTCAACTTCAGTAGGTGGATATCCTTGAGTACGAGAACGTCCGACTACCTCGAAGAGATGGCCACAGTATGTCCAAGACCATTGAGAATCCTTCTTAGATCTTCCTCTTGAGACTTTTCTCATCTCTAAGCCGAGGGCTATGTCTATGCGTTGAGCCCAATAGTAATGTCCGTCATCAGCTTTGCTTTGTGCTTCTAATCAAGTGTGGAAGGACTATTTGTAGGATATCAACACTTTGTTAACTTGGATTGGACGGTCATTACTCCCATCACAGCTAAGCCAATCTGATACTTGCTTAAGCATGGAGAGGAGTGTGCCCGAACAACATTGAGGCCATTTCACCAGAACCTACTTGAATTGTGCTAAGACTCTTGGAACAATCGCATTGACGGCCTAAAAATTTGTCTCACCCTTGGATGGGACACATTGTATCAAAGCATTGAGCTGTGATTTTGCGTTGTTCCTCTATACCATACTTCAACTTGATAGTCAGTTCAACAACAAGTTCAATCTCAATCGTCTACTTTCACATTGAAATTAGGATAAGATTTTGGGGCACATAGATCGTGGGTAGAAGTAAAGAACCCATGCGACATCAGAGGACGTGATGACTTCATTAGTACACGCTCCAAAAACCCAAGAATCATGACATAATCTAGGAGATGAATTCTTGTGCCAAACTTCATTTGAATACCTTCATGCAAGAATCATGATATTTATCATGTTTGATCAAATTGTTTTTGTTTCTAGTTGACTCCTAGCTTATTGGTTGTTATGAACTGTCAAAATTTCGCATATTTCAAGAATTTCACAGATTTAGAAGTGCGTTTTAAACGTACTACATCATATTGCACTTCAAACAAAATGTCACGTTGATGTTACACGTTATAGAATCTCAACATGTACACTAATTTTGTCACTCATTATGTTGTAAATCCTTCATGTCTATGCATTCAAAATCATATCAATATCATTAAAAGCTTAATGTGTTAAATCACAGCAATACGAATCTATGCCTTGATGTTAACATATCCTAGGGTAGTGGCAAACACGTATCTAAAAAAAAACTCTATTGTAGATTCAATCTCAACTCTTACATTTATTTGAGTGAAGCACTTTCACAAATGAAACACTATATCCTTGATCCATAGGTCTCTAGGTAGAGAGAATATAATCATATTTATTTCATGAAATCAAGGAATGTTTATGTTTTAGTATTTTTATTCGGTACACAAGCCCATCATTTTTAATGTGTTCATGGGCTTCTTTTCACCAATTGTGGCGTTTTATTCTTTACATCTTCTTTCAATCTTCACTTTGAAGTAGGAAATTTGCGAAAGGTATTTGTTTCAATGCACGATTTCCTTTTATCCCCATAGAAACCCCTCCCAAAGGAATCATGGAAAAGGTATTAATCCCTTTCTACATTGATTTGTTATCAAAGTTTTGAATTGGCAAGCCATTAGGATACATATACATACATGTATACATGTTTATGTGTGTATGTGTGCGTATGTGTGTGTGTGTGTGTGTGTGTGTGTGTGTGTGTGTGTGTGTGTGTGTGTGTGTGTGTGTGTGTGTGTGTGTGTGTGTGTGTGTGTGTGTGTGTGTGTGTGTGTGTGTGT
>SZWC01001662.1:76812-94759 GCA_023375785.1 Penium margaritaceum
TGTGTGTGGTTGTGTTTGTGACTTCTCTATTTTTTAACTCATGCAAAAGTAAATCCATCTAGTGTCTTATAGAGGTATCGTCACTCAACCAAATCACTTCTTCAATATATTGATTTTTTTCACTCTCGATGGGATTACCTTTGAGGAAAAAGATTATACATTATTTTCAAATAATATTTGTGGTATTTTGTTTACAAAACAACCCCTGTGAAGAATGATTGACAGGAGGAACGATCGAGATCCAGTTTCCACATGCAGGGTGACCACTGTTATGGCTTTTGAAACATCGCAGCACAAGGCAGGTGTGGACTTAGTTTCCACGACCATTACACTGTGATTTCCTAATAACGCAAATCGGAATAACGAACGATCGACTTCTGATGCAGGTATGGATCGGCCTCGAATCGAAATGTATCTGCCATGAGTACATTTGCTTTAAACGTTTCGTTACTCGTCCGTAAAGAACCCGGTGTTGAAAATCGATACTTCACTTCTCTTACTCAATTCGCAAAAAACGCAAGGTGATAGATAGATTATTATGTTTATCTTCGCTACCCACAAACGGGGAATGGACGGTGACACAGAGCCACATGTGAAAGTGAGAGTCATGAGGGACATCCACGCACGACAAGGGCTTGCATGTGCCCACTGTCAATTGTAAAGAAGCACACAAGGGTCAAAGTAAATGTAGTCCTAGCGAGATGTTGCTCAAGAAAGAGCCACTCATCAATCTAGGCTTTGTATACGGAAACGTTATCGCCAAGGTTTAATCTTCACCGAGGCTATCTGTTGGCCTATAGCTTTTCGCTATGGACGGCCGAGATCGCGATTAATGTCGACTCCAACAATCCTTCGGCCTTACTTTTAAAGTACTGGCTAAACCTGAAGTTTGCTTTCAATCCACTTTACATAATGCAAAAACGAATCTTGACTGTTGAAACAGACTTTCGGCACAATCCGAGCCTTCCACGATATCGTAAGTCCCAAGCTGGCCCACTCTGTGCTCAAGAAATCTCCACCGATTACTATGATCGGGCTTCTCGATTGACGCTAGTGTCGATTCGTTTCCATAAGCATGTCGTAGCTAAACAGGTCCTGCTAACTCAGACAACATGTATTATGATGAACTCCGATCCATGGCTCATCGCAGTTAACCAAAAGTTCGCGGCAGGTCAGGGTGACGCACAACTTGCGCATCATCGTGCTCGCGTCTCCACCACAAGAACAGGCCATACTCCAATAGGCACTGCTTCGTAGTGCCGCTCATTTTTTGTTTGTTAAACAGGATCACGTGTCGAGCAAAGCAACACACGTGGTGACTGGATGTGGTTTGAGAGGGCTTTTTAGATTTTATAAATTTTGAGCATGTAATTGCACCATTGTTTCGAAAAAATGCATGTTTCCTCCCAACGGATGGACTCACAAAGAGATTTCTGGAAGGGCGCTTTTGCGTAACGGTATAGCCGAAATAGAAAACTACACGACTACTATGGATTTGCAATATTTGGTTCGTTCTCTTCTCAGAGCCGCTGTCAAGACCAACAGCGACTCGGGAATAACATGCTGCACGTCATCTCATGTTGCCTAACATGCGATTGCTTTCCAAAAAGGACAAAATCTTAAATCATATATGAAAAAAGACAGCTTGCTGGCGGCTAGTCAAAAGCGAGATCCAAAAAATGACAAAATCGAATGCAAGGTTTCCTATCGCCGCTCTCGATATCGGGCTCGGGCATGGTGGTTTCCACGAGAAGTGGTGAAAACTCGTGAAAACAAGTGAAAACCGAGGTTTGAGAGCGGCATTGTCGTTGTCGCTGTCAATGAAGGTATAAAGTATAGTGAATATTGACACATGTTCCTTCGATAGGATGGACCCAGTCGCCAACTTTCCCTCTAAGATCGCTTCGATATCTGTCTTTCAATAGTAGTTTAGGTTTTTAGACCATATGGAAGCTTCTCAAATTGCAAGAGCGGGCTTTGAGACAACGACAACAATGAATCCATTAGGATGCGTTCTCTTCTCTGTAGTGCGCTGTGTTTTGCTCATACGCCAGATGCAACTTCGAGAATCATTTCTAATTGCCCCTTTGTTTATCCCATAAAGCCAGAACTTGAAAGCCCAAAAAAACCAAAACCTTGTGGTAATCCACTATGACGACCAAAGCGTACGTATTTTGACAGCGTTGGCAACAGCACTCTCGAAAGAGAACAAATTAATTATTGCAAAAAATTAGGTTATTTTCAATTTTTCCTAAAACTGTACTTTCATAAGCACAAACATTGGGGAGATTGAACATCCCATTTGTTGAAAGGGAAGCTTCCAAGCACCGGTGCCGAGAAGCTTAGAAGGTACACGAACCTTACATAATTCAACAAAAAAATATTATAAGGATTGTTTCTCAAAAGTGATTTTCTAGAACGTTCTACCTTTGTAGAAGTTTCTAGATGCTTGAGAGATACACTAACAACACGTAGCTCAAAAATTAAGCCAAATATTTCAACCAATTATCAATGCAAAATATTTTCTTCTCTTGAAAGAGGTGCAATATGTGCAAGAGCAATCATCAAATGTAACACGTGCTTGCCAAATCAATTCTTCTGACAAATCTTACAATAACAGCATTCAAATTCAAAATATATTCTTTTGATTCATTACCATGAATCGATTCTTTCATAATAAAAGAAATGTTATTGTTCCCAAAAAAAATTGCGCAATCCCTTTGCTAAGCATTTTCCCTACATTGTGTAAGACATTGGCAAAAAACCATAATTTTTGTGAAAACCATTCTCTTATAAAACAGATATGATGTTCTCGTGAAAAGCATCCAGTAATCAAGGTTCAAATATTTTAGATCATACATGCCATGCCAACTAAAATGATATCAAACATCATCACATGCACGACATAAACAAACACTATATAAATGAGGATTCACTATTGCAAATTTCAACAAATGTCATAATACACGATGGATGTAAACTTAAAGATTTCTCTCTAAATGCCCATAACGTTTACGACCAATACGTTATGATACGTTATAACTTGAGCGCATAATGTGAGCATAAATGCATTTAAAAAGACATTCAACTGAGATGAAAAAGAGAAATCATGATGGTGTTTAGTCAATCTTACATACCAATGAAAACTCAGATTCATTTTTAGCAAACTATTTTGAATGATCCAAATGATGTAGGAAATCGAACAAGTCGAACATCAACCATGTAATAAATACAATCACATTTACAACCAAAGCAAAACACACCTTTGACCAAGATTTTAGAAACACCTAATTCATACATAAATCAACAAGTAACAATGCCACATGTGCCTTAATTTTACTCATACCATTGAATCACATACCAACACTTGACACAAAACCATCCTTCCGATAACTAATCCAATGAAAAATTGATGTGCTATCATCTACATCAAAAACCTAAATACCAGAAAGCTCATCATGTAATGGTTTTGTATCATTTGATTTTTTATGGAATTTCAAGAATAACTACACATTGGAAGATCATTTAGTTATTATGAAAATCATGAGGCCAAAGGAAATCACACACAACCATACAACCTAAAACCCTATATAAAACTTTTTGTACGGCTATAAGTTGCTCATTGCATATAAAAAAAAGGGATGGATGCAGTATAAGCATAAATGCAACATAAGAGAGATGTTCTCTTTCCATCGTAAATCATTGATAATGCTTCTCTTGTAGGATGCTTCCTCATGTGTCATGAGCAAAAAATGTGAGGTTTAACATTTTGCATGTGGAGAGAACGAAGCCCATTTCTTAAATCCATATAATTATGCATGGGTTCAGATGATAATCGATGAAAAAAGATGTTTTGCACACAAATTGCAAAATCCATAATGGTCAGGCGCTAACAAAATCCCCTTTAAGCCTCGAATCCCATCAACAACATTATCCACTTAAATACTATCATAATCCGCTCACCTCATTACTTTCTTACGTTTTCTACTTAAATCATGACGTTAGAATGTGCTAATCACGTGCAATACGGAATAGGTATCGTTTTCTTTAGTTACAAGCCCAACGTAATTGATGAAGAATGGGGAGGTAAGGGATGTTTTAGACATTCTCCATGCAAAACTTTGTAGGAAAGATTTGAGAAAACAATTATGTAAATCACACATATACTCAAATTTGATACTTTAATCCTAATCAAGATCAAGAAATAAGTCAAAAAATTCCGATCATAGAGATTGGAATTGTAATAAAGTGAAAATTGTGACAATAGCATAGTTATGGTTTTATTTTCTACATTTTTCTTTCATCATTACATAACATGGAATGTTAAAAACACCCATCTATTGTCCAACAAAACATCAGGTTACATTTTCAAAGTCTAGAATAAAAAATCTTTTGACGACTAAGTGCAGCTTCTCCCCCTTACACACATTTTGCATCATCAACCTTCTAGTGTTTTGCATCATCAACCTTCTATTCATGGGATGCAAATATACCTTAACATATTCCACGAGGAACTCAACATTGTATCAAGTAGATGTTTTCAAACATTCCGAAACTTTGATAACTAAAATAATTGTAATATTATAACATACATTAATGCATAAAAATAATTAATTAGTTTTTATGCACTATTCATATTTTGAGAAATATCATAATATGAAAAACCAAATAATCTGATTTGGGATATGCTCATGTTTCAAAAAGTGTGGTCTTGTGGAGATCAAACAAATATCCCAACAGACGATAAAATTAGTCTTAATACTCCCTTATTCATGAATCCATACGCATACGCAAAAATTGCACAAGCCTTTATGAAAGTTGCTTCTAAAAAGAGAATGATGATGTCCAAGGTTGCCTAATTACACTTGTAAAATGAAAGCTCTATTAAAACATAAAATCAAGTTAATCTTAAGGAATCATAAAACTTGGAAGCTGATCCTTTTAAGTGAACGAGAAAAACCATGTATACAGCTTCCTCCACAATATCATTATGAAACTTGAATGATTGATTCACACCCATGTTAGATGTTGTACCATGTAAGAAGTCAGAAGAAAATGTAAAATTATGCAAAAAATCCCATGTAAGTGAAAGTTTGATGGTTAAAACTGAGAACTCTAAAGGAACGTGGGAGTTCATCATGGTCTTATGAACCATAACAACGATGACCATTAGAAGTATGACATTTAAAGGTATTCTATGTATGACACTAAGTAGATGAAGCCTTCACAAAAAAAATTCTTCCATGCTGAAAGGAATGTTGGAAAGACTACTTTATGAATGAATCAAAATGTAAAAGAGAGAATCACGAGTAAATGATTGAAGCCTGAAATCCAAAATATGAAAAGAAATATTTACATCCTTTTATGTTGTTAAGTAAACTCAAGAAGAATTTGGATCAAATGTGGCAGTAAAATCCAAATGATTCATTAAACATTTATGAAAATATTGTATTAGCTTCCAACCTTGAATTGTACGTGAAACATAAGTAGAGTCATTAACATTCAACTGGAAATGCACAAATTACAATTGATGTTCTTCTCATCTAGATAACGTTACCTTCTTATACCACAAAAAAAATTGATGGACGATTTTATGTTACGTATGAACAAGATATGTGAACATAAAATGCTTCATAAATGAAATGTATCCTTGTATTACATGTAATCTTTTACCGATTTGCAAGGACATTGGTCACATACATGTAAGTGAGAAAGGCAAGGTCAAAACCTTGTAGTGGTGAATGTTTCAATCCTATGATGACCTTTTCTTTCTTAATATAACATAAAAAACATTGACAAAATAAGACACAATTTCATGCTATATATTTAGAATAACATATAATGAAAAAATACTTGATTTTGGTCTTTGCTTGAATGAAGTATTCATCTTATAAAGTTTAGCAAAACCGCGTGTAAACGTCCATCGCATTTTGTTTCTTATTCCTTTGAAGGTTATTTAGACCATAAAGTTGTAACATCTTGGAAAACGACCATCATAAACTTTAATTATATACCACATCAAACAAAATTAACAAACATTTCCATGTCATTTTAGTAAGCATGTTGTTGAAACATTATCATCTTTCAGGTCTTAATTTGATTGTGATCTAAGTTTTCAACCAAAATTTAGAAAATATCTATGGTTTACCTTGCACATAAGCACGCTAAATAACGAGATTTTACATTTTGGAAAATGTTTTGAAATTTTTGTTTTCTACATAAAGAATACAATAAAGAGTAAAAACATAAAGCATTTCCATGGAAAGGTTTTTAAAGTTATGGTTAATCACACTTCATTCATACACTCAACAATTGGTGTATAAAAAAGTGTTTTTCTATGTGCAATGATTTTTGAAATCATTAAAGTCAAATCATGTTACTAGAATCCATGAAAACATTCAATATTTAGGGTGTTCATGACTAGTTTTGAAATGTACTACGTACTAATTTTAGTAAAAAACTCATGTTCACTGATATGTTCACTTCCTAATACACTTCTTGATTCACATTTTCAAGGGTGAGGTTACAAATCATATATGCGCTCTCAGCCATATGCAAGTCTCACATTTTATCGAGAAGCAAATTTATATTTTCTTGCTATGCGCACAGTTATTCACAAACATATGACAAATCTTGTTGAAATAGAATGTAAGTAAATGATATACAGACGTGTGAGATTTAGGCTGAAGATTATAACTTCTTCCTTTGTAAAGTTCACATCACCATTAAAAAATCGAACACATAATCCATATGCATGTAGAAATTTCGCATTTTCCCTACTAACCACAAATCATGAGCTGTACTTCTCAAACATACATGTAGAATTTTTGTAACAAACCAAACGCAAACTATTCAATGTTCTTCATGCGTTTATACATCCTTTCTCCAAAATTATTACGGTCTACACCATATAAAAATAACATTTTTAGCTTGATTTTTAATTACATTAATGATCATGACATCTAATGAACTTAACATCCTTTGAGCACTATTGTCAAGCACGAGCCCTTATGAAAACTATTTAGTCTTACACAATTCTGAAATATTCAATATTATATACTTTTCTTATCAATGTATTTACTACATCTCCAAAAAAATGCAAAAATTCTTTCTAATCTACAACCCTTTAAGGGTCTTTAATAGAAGAAGTTTTATTTCAATCCATGGAAATTTTTTCATAAGAAACTCCTTTGTGATCAAGATAGACATAAAAATTTCTTATGCTTTAAATAAAATTTAAATTTTACATCGAAAGAAGGGAGTATGTGTATGTAGTCCCACCTCATGTTTATAGAATTGAACATAAACCCTTCAAAACTATTTCATCATATCAATTTTAATTTCTTTTCTAATGATAAATAAAGTTTGTAGTTTTTATTGTTATTTTATGTTATCTATTCATGATGTAGCATTTACTACCTTTATTTTTGGTTCTTGATTATGTAAAACACGTTGTTTTCTTGGAATAAAATCCTTATCAATGTTGAATGACCACCACAACATGAGATACTTGAACAATTCTTTAACACAAAAGATCAATTAGCATGAATGATATTCATTTTCATTCAAACTATAATGTCTACGAGATGTACCATTTGAGATTTTCTCATTTTCAAAATAGCATGTCTAGTGCATTACATGATATGCTTGATTTACATAAAAACGTCTTATTTGAACCCAAAACATGTCTCCCTTTTGCTTTTTGGTCGAAAGTCACACATAGAATTTCCATCAGAATTGGTCTAAAAAACGTCATGTTAATCTATTCAGTATAATACTTTGTTTTCCATACGATCATACAAGTTTTATATACTTTTTTATGTATGAACCAAAAATTACTTTTGAAACGTAAAAACATGGAAAATACATGATTTCAAACATTGATATTGTTGTACAATTTATTAAGCATCCATCATGATGAGTTGTTACTTTTTTAATTAGACGCTCATGCATGATGCTTACTTCTTTCATGTTTATGTAGTCTAGAAGTTTCATTTTAACATTTATGAATGAAAGATTTTAGTTTGATTTTTTCAGTTAAAGTTCCTTCCTGTGATAAGACATACCTTTATTTCATAATCCCTTTTTCAAATAAAGTTTCATAATCTCCATATAACCCAAATTAGCATCTATTGGATATATATTCTATATTCTAAGACAGGTGGGTGTTCATAATACTATTCGTAAGTTAAATGATTTGGTTTCTATACTATTCACCAAACTAGAACATCAAGACAGTTTTCACGATTTTAAGAAGGTGCATATCTAGGGAGATCTCCTATTGATTATTTTTTGAATTTGACATTACCATATTTCATTGTATATAAACTTAAACAAATACATATGCTATGTATATCCTTTCCTTGTATCAATGATAATCACAAATTTAAATTGTTTATTTGCCTAGAGTTGAAACTTTTACACTGTTTTATTTTCAAAATTGCCTTTTTATAACCCAATTTTATGATTCCTTAATGCAGAACAATCATTCCAAAGATAACATGATGAAAAGGATGGAACATTCATGCCATCCAAATGGAGGTACGAGCAATCTCACCAACAATACGAATAAGCAATGTGCTAAACCCTTAACATACGCCCATGTTATTGTCAGGCAATACGCGTGTAAGAATATCAGATAACACCACCAACATTAAAGAGGTACAAGAAGGTAGGATTCTACCTTAGATGTTCATCATGAAGTGGAGCACACCCCATCCCTTCAATACGTGATAGTTGCATCTTGCGATAGGATTATTAGCATTATCACTTCAAACTATGGTTTTCATGCTTTTGAGTCGTTATTTGTCAAGAATATGATGATATTGCACAATCGTTCTAGTGTATGGAGAAGAAAGGGATTCTTTGAAGGTGTAAAGAACAAAGAGGGAACATTATAAAATTTATTGTTTACGTTTTACCCTTTTTGTTTGTGTACAAACCTAATCTAGCATAGATAGCCTTAAGAGGATGATATAATCTAATTCAACACCTCCTTATGCATGAACAATGTTCATAATTTAATGCTTTCTCCTTTGTATTATTCCTCATTATTCATATTCCAGCATTTTTTTGAAATTGGTCATTTGAAATAAAGACCTAAGTCTCGCTTGATTGAATTTTCCTGTTCTGTTCAAGAGGGCTTCTATCGAACAAAAGTTTTCACATGCCATTGCGCATTTCTTTGTATACCTATATTTGCGTACCATGTTTTAATGGAAATGGTGATTTGGCACTTCAAACTCTCCAATGTTTTAATTATGTCTATCACAAGGTTTGTAAAGTAAGGTTTACTTAGAAAATGTTAGGTATCTAATGAGGGGAACAATTTCATGGGAACACTAACATTTGCGAACTATATGGGGTGAGTAGAACATGCTTCAAGGCGCAAAGTTGGTGCTCAAAAACAACGAGTTACTCCCCTTACTTGTCTTTTTGTGAGAGCAAGTAAAAACAACCAAAAAATCAACATGCACTCAAACCGGCATGGAAAAAGAACCATTACATATGTTCCTCAACAACAATTCAAGTCGCAACTCATTAATCCTAGCTTTATGGTCACAAAACTCACTTGAAATCTGCAAGCACTAGAGAATCATTTTTTTAATAATGACATACATTTAAGCTCAAAAAAGCACGTCAGTTGTCTCTTCACAAGAATTTTTTTTGAGGGAAAATCCTAGGCCAATACTAAACAACAAAAACATTTCATATGTGAACCTAAATCCAATCTTCGTCACATCAATAATCATTTTTGCATCATCAAAACATATCAAGGGTATTCTATTGATTGATGATGATAAAGAAATCAAAGAAGAAACAACAAAAATCATCTTCCTTTTCATCCATGATTTTCTCATTATGAATCATATTGTAAATTTAAGGACGATTTCCAAATTCAAGAAATAATTATGATAAAACGTTTCATGAAAAGTAAAAATAATATTCAATCTACAATTGAATGTTATCATCCAAACACAAAGTAGACACAAAATATCTTATGAGAAGAAAAGTATTCATCAACGTGTTGATAATGAAACTTCAACAACTGAAAAACTATAATTGTTATGCGGTATAGGTTGTCCAGTGTTAAAATATCTAGTATTCCCATTCAAAAAGATTGCAGCTAACTATTATCCTAATTAGTATCTCAATGATGTAATGATCATGAGTATACGTGGACAAAAGACATCTTACAGGTAGTTTTTTGCATAAAGATGACAATTTAAACCATTACGTGAAATGCATAGTTTATTGAAAACTTTTGGAAGCCATTTCTGTAAGAAATGATTCTTCATGATGTTGAAATGAACTCAATCCGTAAGCGGCTTGTTTAACATTCTTAAAACATGTACATGTTTGATTTTTTATGTTTTTTGAAATATAAATAAAGTCTATGATTGTTGAAAATTCGAGATGAATATTTTGGAGACATGTTTATCATTCGAGCCTTTCATTTGACGGGCCATGATTCTCCACAATTCCCCTCAAAAGAAGGGCTTTAACAAACCAGTCATTTAGGAACATTAATGAAAAAAACAAATGAACAATAGTTACATTTTTCAATCAAACAATTTCCTTTATAATTATGAGTATTTTGAATGCACATTCCTAAAATTGTTATATCTCAAAACTTACCATGTGTTTAAGTACGCACTTTAAATAATTGAGGGTTTAAACTGCTAATGTGAAACCTAAAATCATTGTTTAATACATTCAACAATAGAGCAGCGCTTTAAATAGAATTCATTGGCATATGATAACAGACGTTTTCATGAATGAAAACGTTAATGATTTTGATTTTCTTAATTTGTTCCAAGTTTTCCATTTTCACCCCTTTCATGTAAAATAATGCATAAATGGTTTGTTTCAACAATGAAATATATTTTAAATGGTAATTGAACAATTGGTGATCCCTCTCACTTTGCTTTCATGAGAAAACTTAAAATAAATGATATGATAATATTTATTTTTGATACAATGTTTTACATGGAAATTACAAGACCTATCTGATTTACATCCTTACTCAGATACAACAGCCGTTAACATCTACGATTCTGGACCCTAAGAGTTGTGTTCAGGTCAACAACAAACCCAAAGCATAAGGTACTCCTTCAAAAATTGTTTTTGGAGTGCATGCACACAGTGTAAGAGGATGCCATAGACTCACATTGGCCTTCGTCCGCCAAGTTAGCAAGTTGTGGTGGCTAAAAAAAACCATCCGCTTTGTACGATGCAATAAACTCATGTGGAACACGTTATGATTTCACATTGCACATGGCATGTTCTACAATTATGCCACTAGTCCTAGTGCATGCGTGATCACAAACAATCCAAGCCACTTTGGCAACATTTTACACGCACCTTATGTCTTTAAATGTAGATTTTATTTGCTCAAAAACACTTGATTACAATCAAAGAACTTCAACATACCTTGGTTTTTGCCAGCATGGGCCTTTTACCCTTGTCAATTTTAGATCAAGTGTGCTTTTGCATTGCACCAAAGGGTGTCCATTCTTTCAACAAAGGCTGAGGTGGAGGGAACCTGATCTGCAGTGCCCCCACACTACACTATACAAGCGAATTCCACCAGATATTGACCATGGTGGAGGAAGAAAGGAGTATAACATATTCACTCCATTACCACATTTTTAGAGTGAAATTTGCAGAAGGGAGGAAATGGTCCCAGTCCTCCATCATCAAATCTATGTACACATGCACCATTTGATGCAATGTACGATTCATGCTTTCATTTCTTTATTTGATGTTCGAATGTAGCTAACATCTTCACTCATGTCTAGTATCAGTCTACTATTGCTTATGTTTAGTAACCACTATAATAATCTCATCTGCTCCTTTAAAGTAACAACACCAAACCTTGAGGGCATGCACATCAACAAAACGTTATTCTCTCTCATGATGTAGAATTTCTTAGAATGTCAAAGCTTTTGACTCTTGTATGCTAGAGGGTGGTCCTCTTCCATGAGCACTCCTTCTATGCTAACGATCAATACATCACACAATACTTCTCTTGATTTCTTTCAGACTTATAGGGATAGCTCAGGGTAAATGCCAGCATTTCCTTGACTTTGTTGAAGGTTGTCTTTTATTTGTTAATCCAATGTAATTGTGTTGTCTTCTATGTAAGGACTTTAAGCCTTCTAACCAAGGAAAGGTATCCAACCATCAATTGGCAAAAGTAGTTGAATAGGCATAAAAACAAGCATAGCTGACCCACATTCTCAAAATGTGGCCATTCTTTCACGGCTTGTTTATAGCCTCGGTCCAATTTGATGCCATCCACGCTCACAATGTGACTGAGGGACTCAAGTTCCTTCTGTGCAAACTTGCATTTTATCATCTTTTCAAAGGACTTGTTGTCTTAAAGAATTTCTAATTCCTCTTGCAATAGCCTTTTTCTTGTGTTTTGTCTATAAGACGATCATAATGTCATCAAGATACACCATAACAAACTTCCCGAGAGGATTACAAAACACACTCAGCATAATAGCCTGAAAGGTTACAATTTCATAACTCACAAAAAAAGACCACTCGGAATGGGTATTATACCAAGTGTGTGCACAAAAATGTTTTGCATATATCCTCCTTTGGGATGCGGATCTGATAGTTATCATTAATAAGATGTAGTGAAGATCATTGCTCCCTCTAGTTGGTCAAAAGGATCCTCAATTTGTGATAGTCAATATGAATTTTTCACCATGAGTTTGTTCAAGGCATGATAATCTACACATTTGAGGAGACCTCTGTCCTTCTCACTTTAAAAGAGAATGTGTGCGCCGAGGGGAGAAAAGCATGGCTCAATCCATCCTTTGCGTAGATACTCCGTAATTGGTTTTTACTTTTTTCGTGACACCTAGTTCGAGTCAATACATTACCAATAACGGGGACGTGCCGCCGAGCTTGAATGATATGGTATTACACACCTTACGTGGCAGATGTAGGCCGTCTAGAATGTTCTTGAACACATCTTGAAATTCACAAAAACAAAGTGTGCCACACATTTAATCAGGATTTGTCTAGGTTCTTCCTCAATTCTCGGCAAAGTACCAAAGAAGCACTAAGAACCTTGTCGTAACCTTTGCTTCATCTACATCGCTATGAGCGTTACAAGGGTGTTCCTTTCCAGTTAAAGAATTTAAGGTGTTGGTTCATTCGTGATTTTTTGCTGCCCCATCACAACTTACGGCATTTTGCTTTCAAAATCTATTTTTGTGTATGGTTCATCAACCACGCATCTCCCATGACAAGGTCAAGTAGGTCCATGAGTGCAAGGAAAGTGAGGCAAGTCTTTGTGCTTAATCCTCTTAGGGATAGTTAGACAAAGCAATCACCAAGCATTGGTACCTCTTGGTTCTCTCCCACGCCACCTTCCCTTGTCTCAAGCTATATTAATGGCTGATTACATCTAGGAAGTCCACTTTCACAAACCATTCTTCGGCTCATGTCTCTCCAAGAATGCAAGCCATTGCTCCGTTGACACTTCCATGAAACTAAATCATCATGCTGGGACATGATTTAGGCATGCAAAATATGTAGTGGTTGTGTGGCATGTAAGTGGTAAACTTGGTAGGCATAAGAGCATTGAAGATTCCTTCTAAAGGGCACTTTCCCCCACCCTTGTTTCCATGGAAGATTCAGATGTTTTGTCGCATGCCCTGTAGTTTTTGTGTCCCATAAGGCCAAGTTATTAGTTAATGTCTCTAAAAACATACTCTTTTTTTGCCCCCAAGCTTGTCCATTGCTTATGGTCTTTGTCTATGATACTAAAGAAATTTAGCGTTTGAATGGCAAGACCGTTAAGAAAGAGAGTGATCTTCCTTTCTCTGATCATGTGACGCGGTTGGACAGGCTGGGTTGTGCCGTACAGGACCTCCAAATAATGGTTCAAGGTCATGATCCCTTGCTTGAACCTTTCTAACTAAACATTGTTACCAGTGAGTTCACCGGATGTTAGAACAGCGCAGCCATGAGTTCCACAAATTTTGGGGCTATCTCGTCACTCCTTTGTGTACCATACACTTGCCTATTGCTCGAACTTCTCTTAGCTTACTACTACCGTACCTTTGGCCACCCAATCCTTCATAGGCACCTCCCTCATCTGCAACTATAGCTTAAATCCAGTAACCCATGTGTGTATGTTCGACTTGTCATTATACTTATCTGCACGATCAAACACACAATGAATTGTCAAAGAAGGTGTTGATCATCCCCCAACTACAATGGGTTGCACTACAAGCTTGGAGGTAAGGGTCATTTTTTAATGCATGTTCGCATAAAGTGTCTCAACCTGGGCTTGCTCCTAACGTTCAAACACACGTTCACCCGCCTCTATTGTTGCATACATTGTCGTGATTTTGTAAATCTTGGCCACCCCATGTTGCTTTGCTTTTAGCACTTCCCTAGCGATGGCTTCCGCCTCATCACAGTGCATTCTAATACGAGCTCTCGATGAAGCTTCTTATTCTCCTCTGATACCTTGTGACTTGTGACATAATCAATGGTGACCTGTAACCACAATGTAGCCACCGTTTTCTCATGACTATGTGTCATTCCTCCCATGATGCTGACAATGATGTTTTACTCTTCTTTACTAAGTCATGATTCTATTGTCACAACATCCTGCACAATTTTGAGAACTCAAAACGCCTTCAGAAAAGCATGGTGAATTCTTAGGGAGCCTGCGGGACCAAGGCTGCATAAGGATTCCTCATCACCTATTTTTGTAATGTTAAGACTCTCTTGTTCATCTGTGGTAAAACGGAAGGGCTTTGTCACCTCAAACTCTTGCCCTGTAACTTGGATGCAAAGGCGCTTGTGATACGATGGCTCACCCTTGTTGCCATCGCCATCATCTTGAAAATGCACGTGGTATTTTCCAACTAGCTCGAGAACGTTAGTGGGCTTGTGGAGGTTACTCGCATTGACCTCCACATCATCTTCCTTTGACAGAGCTTCCATGTCTTCGTCATCAGATGTCTTAGGAATGTCAAGCCCCAAGGTAGTGTCGATTTCCACCTTCTCTTACGCGTCATTAGGTTCTTTATTGTTTGTCATCATACCCTTTTCCCAAACGTCCATTAGCTCCATCTTAGAGGTTGAAATTCTAAAAAGCAAGAACATCGTCCCCTTGAGTTGCGTGCAGGATAGGCTCATGAATTTCCCCAAATGGTTATGCCTCGACCTCCTTGGTGGAGCTCTCACTGCCTTTGTAAGTGTCGAAGATCAACTTCTTGTTGGCATTGAAAACCACAAGCACATACGGTGGTCGGCGCGGAGGTCGTTCATGTAGAAGAAAGCTTTCCCATGTATCCTTCCACTCTTCCCCAAGTCTCAAGGACATCGTGGATTTTGAAGGGGAGCTTTGGTTCTTTCTTGTACAGCATTGCGAATCATACCTCATTGTTTTGTCCCACGATTGGGTGTCCCCATTCGAGGCGAGCCACCGAGAAGTGTTGGCAAGTTGATTGCCCTTCACGCCATGGTAGAAGCAAGAGCTTTTGCTTAGAGACGGTAACAGTAGAGGGGAGTCCAATTATACATTTTTTAAAGTTGGAGTACGCACATGCTCTTATGATACTACTCACTTGGAACCTTTGCTCCCACCCTCTTCTTCAACCTTCATGTCTTTATGGGTGTGATTTAGCGAGTTACTTCACAAGGAAGAGTCTAGCTCACTCACTTTAAAAAACTGACTAAATCAAGTGCATGCGTTTAAGGAGGAAATAAACTCACACATATTCAAGGATACAACATTAGCGTTTTTGCTAACACACCAACTCACTCAAAAGAAGAGGAGATTTATCTCACTCAATTTAGGAGGAGCTTGAGGATGTTAAACAAGGAAGTGTGAGTGCAAGCTACGATTAGAATTTACCATGCCGTGGCTAAATGTTACAATTTGACTTTAGGTAGGAAACACAAGAAAGAGCGTGAAATTGAAAATCCCACAAACAAATGGGGTAAGACACAGAGTTTTGTTGAGGTCGTTACATAATTTTAAGGTTTGGCTACCGCGACCTGCTCCTACATTGTCTATTATAGTCTTCCTCCAAGAGTATGAGCTCTAGCGCAACAAAACGATAATTTTGTAGTTTAGCTCACCTTTAGTGCACCTCGGACAGTTCTAGTGCCTTACGGGGACCTTCTCGTCGTAGCAGGGGTCTTGTTGGTGCAACAGATGGCTTAGCTAATGTAGTCTACATTCGCGCATCATCCCAAGAGCCCGTTCTGCAGGCAGAAGACCACCGCGACGATTGTTGTGGTTAAGAGCCGACACTTATGCAAAACGAAGTTGGCGACCTTGAAAGTCCGAGGGTGTGCCACCCTAGTCGCTAAAAAGGTTAGAGTCGTCACCCAAGAGGGCTGACGGTTGTCCCATGATCGTAAAGGCTTTTTTGGCCATCAGCGTAGCACTTCTGACCGCGGATACCATTGTAGAAATCTACTAAGTAGGTGGCGTCAAAATACGGAAGCTCTCAATGTTTTACCCAGAATTGGTTCAAGGAATGATCTCGGACTTTGCTGAGTCCCCTCTTCTTACGAGTCATACCCGAGTCATATCATCATAGAGCAAAACCAACATTTTGAAGTTACACATTACTTTCTCGCTTACAGTTTTGATTATGTGAGGATTCTGTTTGTTGAGTTTCCCACTACATTTTGTGCTTTCTATCTTGACGTCAAGAGCAAGTATGAGGTTTTTTTAATTCAATACACAAGAATTTTGTATGGATTAAGAGTACAGTACAAACCTTTCACCTTATATGGCAAGGTTTTGATACATTTCCAAGTGGGCGAAATGTGGTATGGGGACATAAGTTCAATTTTCTTTGTCTTCTTTGAGGTTATTAAAACGAGCCCCTGTTGATTGGTTGTCTCTTTCTAACCTCCACATGGCCCTTTTAATTGACCATGCCAATTGGCATAGTCAAACCTTTCCCATGAAATTTTTAAAAACGTTAAAGATTTAATTCTCCACGATCTCTATTTAACAATCGGCTTGAGGATGATCTGCCTTTTGTTTCTTGTTGTTTTTTTTCCTAGGCTCCACGTTGTTACGTTGTGCCTCGTGCGTTGTAGTCACCGTTTCGTCGGCAATTGCATGTTTGGACTTCTCCTTTCCAAAAACCAGATGGGGTGGGTTAACGGTATGATAGATAGATAGATTATTATGTTTATCGTCGCTACCCCTTCGCGGGGAATGGACGGTGGCACAGAGCCACATGTGACAGTGAGAGTCAGGAGGGACATCCACACACGACAAACATGGAGAGGGGCATGCATGTGCCCACTGTCAAGTGTAAAGAAGCACACAGGGGTCAAAGCAAATGAAGTCCTAGCGAGATTCAGAGGGGGGGAGGGACTGAGCACACAAGGGCAATAAGAGCGACATGCCAATGGTGGCCAAAGAGGCCTAGTAACGGCATATCNACAAGAGTGAGGTGGAGGGACACAGTGTGTATAGAGGATGAAGTGCATTTTCGTCGGACGGCCCCAAGCACCTGTTGTGCCTTGGTGATTAGTGGATTTGTGTCAATTATGTGCCTAGAGATAGCAGAGAAACGTAGGCCAAGGTAGGTGTATTCATTAGAGAGGGGAAGGGGGGATGCTGAGGGTAATGTAGGAAGGCAAATGCTTGGGAGTGACAGGTTGCGAGATGGACGGAAGACAAGGACAGCGCATTTGCTTGGCTGGATTGTATGGCCAAGGGCACTGAGCGAGTAGAATGCCTCGTTCACTGCACGTTGAAGGCCACCGACAGACTCAGAGAGGAGAACAATATCGTCGGCCTGTAGGAGGAGAGGAATGGGTGTGCCAAGAAGGGTGGGAGCATCTGTGTCGATGCGAGAGATGGCACGTGCTAGGGGGTCAATGTGGTAGTTGAAGAGGATAGGACTGCATGGGTCACCCTGCAGAAGGCCGTGGC
>SZWC01001662.1:95023-160433 GCA_023375785.1 Penium margaritaceum
TGGACAGTGTGGAAGCTGGGCTCTCAGTGCTGGGAGGGTCAGGGGTTGCAGGTGGGGGATGGGGGGAGGAAGGGTGGGGGGAGTGGGAGTGAGGGGAGGATCCAGACAGACCAGGGGAGAGGAGGATCGAGCGTAGCTTGGAGCGCGTGAAGACGTGGGACAGTTCAAACCAAGAGTCTGAGACGGGTGAGGCGCACAGGGCATGGGCAGCACGCAGGAGTGTGGTATGCCATGGTGATCGATTCTCTACATGCCAGCAGTAGGCAACATTGGCAAGACGCTCCACCGTTAGCGCTTCTAAATACGCTGCATATCTAGGGCCATAGACAAAGGGCAAGAACTGGAATGGGAGGGTGTTTGACTCAAGATGTATCAAATTGCGTGGTGTTGATCTTGCGACTGTCGTGGCCGAGACACACCATAGGATTCCATCGAGATGTAGTTTGTGGGCATCCTGCAGGCCACGGGGGGGGTCACATGTGAAATAGGAGCGGCGTACTAGCGCGAGGGTGGGTGGGCCCCATATTGCAATGCCATACATTAGGCGGGAGAGACAGAGGGCACGGACAAGAGTGAGGCGGAGGGACACAGTGTGTATAGAGGATGAAGTGCATTTTCGTCGGACGGCCCCAAGCACCTGTTGTGCCTTGGTGATTAGTGGNGCGCATTTGCTTGGCTGGATTGTATGGCCAAGGGCACTGAGCGAGTAGAATGCCTCGTCCACTGCACGTTGAAGGCCACCGACAGACTCAGAGAGGAGGACAATATCGTCGGCCTGTAGGAGGAGAGGAATGGGTGTGCCAAGAAGGGTGGGAGCATCTGTGTCGATGCGAGAGATGGCACGTGCTAGGGGGTCAATGTGGTAGTTGAAGAGGATAGGACTGCATGGGTCACCCTGCAGAAGGCCGTGGCGAACGGGAAAGGGATCGGAGTGGCCAGCAGGGGTGTGGACGCGGGCGCTGGCTGATGAGTAGAGTTTTTCCACAGCATGGACTTCATTGGTGGTTAGACCAAGAGCGGCAAGTTGGGCGAAGAGGAGGTCATGGCTGACGGAGTCATAGGCCTTGCGAAGGTCTAGGAAAGCAGCGTAGAGGGGGCGCTTTGTACGGCGGGCCGAGAGAACAAGGGTGTACAGAGTGAAGGCGTGGTCTAGAGAGTTGTGTTTAGGGAGGAAAGCGTTCTGGGCAGGATGAAGACATTGGATTGGGGGTGCACGTGACAGCAGCAGTGAGAGGAGGTAGGTGGAGTAGAGTTTGGTGAAGGTTGGTTGCACAGTAAGAAGGCGATAATTGTCGGGATCCGAGCGGTCCCCACGCTTGTGGATGGGGTGGATCAGTCCTTCCGTGCAGTGAGGTGGAAGGTAGTCAGTGGAGAGGTATAGCTTCAGAAGCGTGCAGAGGAAGGGGACAAGCTCACGTGAGAGGAGGTGCTCAAGCCTTAGGCCATGGGTGTCTTGGGCTCTACGCCTACGCATTCGGTCCAGTGTCTCTTNTTAGGGAGGAAAGCGTTCTGGGCAGGATGAAGACATTGGATTGGGGGTGCACGTGACAGCAGCAGTGAGAGGAGGTAGGTGGAGTAGAGTTTGGTGAAGGTTGGTTGCACAGTAAGAAGGCGATAATTGTCGGGATCCGAGCGGTCCCCACGCTTGTGGATGGGGTGGATCAGTCCTTCCGTGCAGTGAGGTGGAAGGTAGTTTGTGGAGAGGTATAGCTTCAGAAGCGTGCAGAGGAAGGGGACAAGCTCACGTGAGAGGAGGTGCTCAAGCCTTAGGCCATGGGTGTCTTGGGCTCTACGCCTACGCATTCGGTCCAGTGTCTCTTGTACGGTTTGACTCACGACTGGTTGTTGGGTGAAGTCAGCGGCAAGTAGCGGTGGCTGTGGATAGAGAGGAGGTTCAATTGCAGGCTGGAGGGCTGGTCGTGCAAACAGTGTTGTAGCGTAGGAGGTCCATTGTGCGGGTGGGATAGAGGCTAGTGGTGAGCGCGCGGTATGTCGATTCGACCAACTTCTAACTACCGCAATCAATTTCGCAAACATTTGCACCCTGCGTTTTATTATTTTCCCCATTAGCTACCCCCATCAAGGACCTCGCTGAAAGTTAGGTCTTTGAGGACGACGTAGTGAATGGTGATGAGGTTCAAGTCGGCATTGCTAGGAGACACGTTTCTACACTTGGTCCCGGTACCTTGACATGCATGAGGTCTTCGCTGCCCTAAACATCGACATCGAAGAGGTTCAAGATAGTTCACCTGTAAGAAAAATGCATTTGGTCGACGATTCACTTAGGGACTGTGTGGCAAAATCGAGTTCATACGAACTCGAGTTCGAAAGAACATCATCGCTGCCATCGCTCAAAAGATTTCATACGAACTCAAGTGACATCACTGAGTTCTCTTTCCTACCAGGTCAAATCTCACTTCATGTCTACTTCTTCACCATGGATGGGCAGCATCGTTGATCCCTTCTAGATCTTCATTATGTTAGACGGTACCCGCTTTAGCTGAAACTTCTTTGTGTAACCGTTTGCGAGATATTTCCAACCTGTTTTGCATGCCACGCGCGGAAAGAACTGTGTGTTGTAAAAAGAATGCAAATCTTACTGCCCACCATGAGAGCCATTTCTCAGGGCAGCCAACAATTTTAGTCCAGCAGCAAGTGGTCGATGACAAGTTTTCTACGTTGGGACACAGTGTTACACACGTTATTACCCATGTCTTCTTCTCATGCCACAATCCATGTTTTGCACTTGCGGACCACGAATTCTCTCAGACGCGTTAGAGCGCCTTGCACATTCCGGGCAAGGGAAAAGTTATCAGTATTCTTGGCCGTGTGTTTAACATGCATCGTAATTTCAATAACAAAAACCCCCTTGAACGCGCGCGTGGTCATGCGAACAGGGTCCCAGCTGTTCCGAGGAGTTGCTAGCAACACCTCCTAAAACACCTTGAGCAACGGCTACGAGCTCCTACGAACTACGAGCAAAAGCGGGAGCATGCGCGGACACGGAGTTGCTGGTATGGAATCGGCATCGGACAGGTGAAGCTCGATGGGTCCATTGTCTTATTATCTCTTCGTACCCCCTTGAGCGCGATTTCGTATGAACTCGATTCTGCCGCACGGTCCCTTACCTGCTTCTCAGCACGGACGAGATAGTTCTCCCCTCACCCTTGTCGAATGTTTTCGAAGGAAGTTTCTTGTAAGGACGACGTTGCTGTCGGACGTCGCTTGCTGCTTGACCTCTTCCGCGACATGCACGTAAAAATTGTTGCATTCTCTGATGAACAGTCCTAAGTTTTTGAGATGTGTTCTCTCTCCAGCGAAATATTCCAGTCGAACCTTGATGGCATAGGGTAAACAGAACCACATACGAAACTTTGTCAATAATGTCATCACACTCTTGGAAAGCAGTATCGTTTTCGCAGGTCCTTCGTTTATACACACTATCGAGGAGCTGTTTCATGACTGAGTTATGTCGTCTACTGTGGCCCTGGCTGGCAAGCGGTGAAGTTTCGCCTGGACAGAAGTTTACTCCCGTCCAGTTTGCACTACACAGCAAATTTCCCATCTACCACACTTCTTTCACTTAGAACAGCCCTACCACATAGTTTTACTCACCACACATCGTGTGGCGAATTGAAGGGAAGCTTGACCCAATGGGCCAAAACTTCGGTACTTGAGGTTTTACAACCCTCAATTCATCCCATCTGTTGCCCCACAGACCGGGACTAGTTGAAACCACATGGTACACCGGCTCTACACATAGGCGTTCGAAACAAGGACGATTAATACGGCTTCTTTAAAACTATATCACCATTAGTGACAACCAATCACCAGAAATACCTTTACAGCTAAGTTTTTTCATTTCTATCTTTTTTTTCCCTCCTGTTTTTAGCACTACTATTGTTACATCCTTGACGTACACGAGTCCATTAAGTCTACGGGTGGGCATTTTTGTTCTTACATTCGTGGCTCATTGCGCGTCCACCTCCTCATTTTACGGCTATCAGCCGAGGGAATTTTGACCACCTGCCTTCAACCCTGTGAGAAAATGCTATGAAGCTTCGTAACCTTGCAACTGCTAACGCGGCGACACTGTCTGGTCAACTAGCGCACTACCAAGCAAGCAGGTACAAAAAAACAGCAAGTGTCAAGCTACAGAGACGCGCAAAGTCTGATGAGCTACAATAGCTTATTAATGTAGAGGCAAATGACAAAAGACAAGCACACAGCATGAAAAGTTGCCCCGGCGCATGGCAGGTGACGCGCGCGACAGTGTCCATTTGTCCTAAAACCGGGCCAAAACCACTATTTTGGTCGTAACTCTATGCAGAGGTATACAAACGCAACACCATCTAGGCGTAGAGATGCTCGATCTCGAGTCGGACGCTACGACTAGTCACACGCACAAGTTCGGCATTGATCTGTGGGCAAAGAATGCAAAACATGCAAATCGGGCTCCAGAGCCAATCCTCCAAGAAAACTCTAGCGTGTGCAAAAAAACCACAAAGCACCCTATCAAGCACCCAGGATGTCATGGTAGCTGTCTGACACGTGCTGGTGGGTGGAGCCACCACTCGTCAATGCTCCGACACCGGTCACTTCCGCATCACTGAACTTTACGAGCATGGTGTTGGTATGTGTGGCTTCCACCCGACACGAGCCACAGCCGTGGCAGCTACGGGTGTACCCGGAGCTGATGGTGAGCGATGGCCGCATTGGAGATCGTGACGACCCGACAGGACTCCGGATCGTCCAGGGACTTATCCAGGAGCTACGACATGACAGGTGTGACACAGATGATGCGTCTCTACATCCAGACTGGCTGGTCTGTCGTTGCTGGAGTTTTCTCGGAGGTCGAGACCCACGCACCCGGCAGCCTGTACCGGTGCGATGAGGAGACCTGCGACTTTGTGTGTGCTTCCTGTCGTGGAAAGCATACGTTGATGTCTCAGTACTGCACTCGTACATTTATGGGTGCTCTTAGTGCAGTTCCGAGTGCTCTAGAGTTTTCTCGGTGGACAGGCCATTTTTACCCATTTCCTTGTTTTGCTTGCTACTCGTGTCTGGATGATGCAAACCCACCTTGTGTGGGTCCGTTGCGTAGAGCTCATCGTTTTGCACGTTTTGGTGCAGACAGCGGGTGATTCTGACACCTGAGCAGTGAGTTGCGGCTAAAACCGTGGTTTTAGGCCAGTTTGAGCAGGTATGAAAATACCGCCGCCCCTAGCGACTCTAGGCGGCCAGCAACTATTTAGGCTCATTGTTGCTCAGTTGTCAGCTCTCTCTGCATTTGTATTCAGTTTCAGTTTCCTGACACTCTGTTCGTGTCCCAACCCAGACCGTTGCAGTTTTGTCTCTAACTTGTGACTGTTGTCACACGCTGACCTGGCGCTGACGCCTAGTGTCGCGGCAAGTGGTTAGGAAGGTTCCAGGAAACATCTCATGGTATCAGAGCCGCGAGACCTCTCTCGCTGAGCTGCGCCGTAGAGACGCAGCACAGGCAGCAGCAGTGAGAGTCACCGCCGCCGCCGTGTCCTGGGACTCGTTGCAGCCGTTTTCAGCAGCAACATCACCACGCAGTCCCGTCCACCTCACCCGGTGAGCTGTGGCAGTCACTAGCTCCACCAGCCAAGCCAAGCAGCAGCAACAGCAGCACCGGGTGGCAGCAGCAGTCATTTCTGGCTGAGTATTCTGACAAAAAAAAAGGTAAGCAGCTCGTAGCAGCAGCTCGCTCGCAGCAGCAGCTCCCACCACGAATCGGCGGCTGCGAGCAGCAGCAGCTCGCAGCGGAAGCAGCAGCGAGCAGCGGTAGCGGTAGCGAGTAGTACCAGCGGCAGCAGCAGCCGCGGGCAGCAGCAGCAGCGTGGCGACAGCAGCAGCAGCATTGCGGGAGCTGCAGCGCCAGTAGCAACAGCAGCAGCAGTAGCATTGCAGCAGCAGCAGCAGCATTGCAGCAGCATCTATAGCAGCGGCGTGCAGCAGGCGCAGCGGCGGCCATAGCAGCAGCGGCGGCGGCGAGCAACTGCAACAGCTGCTGTAGCAGCATTCGCAGCAGCCGCAGCAGCAACCGCAGCAGCAGCCGCAGCAACAACCGCAGCAACAGCAGCTGTAGGCAGCAGCTGCAGCAGCAGCAACAGCAGTTGCTGCAGCAACCGCAGCAGTAGTTGCTGCAACAGCTGCTGCAGTCGGGCCTGAGGGGGACCCGATGCGAGGGACCCCGCCCAAGAGAGGGGGGGGTCCGGTCGATCGGGCCCGTCGTTCCCCCGGAGGGCGCGACAGCGCCGGCCAAGCGTCGGCGCTTGAGCCCGCGCGTGCCGGCCAGACGCCGCCCCCCCGCCGGCTGAGAGGGGTAGGGGAGGCCGACGGCCGGCCGCCGGCCGGCTGCACGCGAGGGGGGGGGGGGAGCGAGCCTCCCCGTCCAGTTTGCTCGCCGCGAGGGTCGAGCCGAACCGGAAAAAAAAAGAAAAAAAAGAAAAAAGAAAAAAAAACACAAAAAAGGTAGAGAAGAGAGGGGGGGGGCTCTAGTGGGGCACCCCAGAAAACCCCAAAGGGGGCACCCGAGGATGTGGCACCATCAAAAACAAAAAAAAAACCAAAAAAAGGAGTTTTTTTTTTTTGTTAATTATATTACTGTTTAGTGTGGCTTGAGGCCAATACCGTCGGCTGACGACGGGAACCGCTGTAGTAGCAGCCGCCACGAGAGTCGCAGCAGCAGTAGCAACAGCGAAGGTGGCTTGAGGCCACAGCCGTCCGTTGACGACGGCAACCAATGCAGCATCAGCGGCACCGAAAGCGACTTGAGGTCGCACGTTGCGACATTTGCGCCATCGTCGACGGGTGCAATATTGTAGCAACACACTACGGCAGAGGTTGTCACATTGACTGATGACATCGTAGCCCATCTGAGAGACGTTACTGCAGTCGTATCCCTCTACGTGGGGCTTTGCACCACCGGAGTTGAGTGTGTGAGATTACCTACGCTCAGCTCTCGACATGAGCTGCGTAGCGTGGCCGTGGGCGTTGCCATCGCCGTGGTCTGTGCGTGAGCCTCAGCGGTGGCAGCCGCCACAGGTACAGTGGTCTATGCAGCCGTGGCACGAGTCCCACTTGTCCTCGGGATTTTTGTGCTATTACTGTCGAGATAGGCAGCATGGCTGGCGCCAGTGCCGACAGCGCCCTCCTGGGTGGCATCCCCCTTGGGTACGATCCTCTTCACCTCCTTCAGTGGATACGTCATCGAGTGATGCCACAACGCTTCTGCGTGGTGATATGGTCGCCCTACACATGGAGGTCCGGAACCTCAAGCGCATGGTTCAGCAGCTCCTTGACCACGTGACTTCCGAGCGAGCTGCCACTCCGTCGCAGGTGTCGCCTCCCACTTCATCCTCATCTTCCTCCCGATCCTGCATCCCTTCCCCCGACGATGCTCGCATACCGGATCTCTCGTCCACATCCGTCGCCCTCCGCTCCGTCTTGGAGGCTGTCGGCATCATATCGACGGACGGACCCTCAGCCCTTGGCCGTACCGCTCGTGCTCGTACTCATCGTGCAGGGCGACGAGCTGCTCGTCTTGCACGTCGTGCACAGGCAGCACCACCAGATGCGACTGTGGGAGGAGTCACACGTGACGAGACCCCCTCGTCCCCTGTCCTCGGCTTGGTCTGTCGAGTCCCCACAGCTCCTGCCGAGGTGTCAGTCGTGGGGGGGATGGTTTGTCCGCTGACGACCGCGGTGGAGCTCAGCATTGGTGAGGCGACTGCTGTGGAGCGCAGGATGGTTGAGGCGGATGACGCTACACAGCAGGCTCAGTTAGCAGAGTGTTCGGCCGAGGGCGACGTCTGTCGTGACGGAGACTCTTGTCAGAGGAGGATTGGTCCGATGCTGAGTCAGATTCAGGGATGGAGATGGTGATCGTTGATGCCTTGGCGGATGACGTGACGACGGCCGATGCCGGAGCTGCGCCCGATGATGTGCACGCTCCTGCATTAGCTGGCGCGGAGACAGCTGCCATGGTGCCAGGAGTAGCAGCAGGAGGAGTAGGTGATACAGATGCTGATGCTCGGCCCACAGCAGACGCCCAGGTGGTTCTGGCAGATAGTGTTGGGCAGCAGGAGGAGGTGATGGACTACCAGGACGAGGCAGACTTCCTCTATGAGGACCAGTCGTCCGTTGTGGAGTGGTCAGACGCAGGGTCAGAGGCAGACATAGACGCCCAGTGCGCTGCCGTATTTGTAGTAGCCGTGGCACCAGCACGAGATGGCCCCTCGGTGACAGCAGACGTCTGCGTGTGCGACATGGAGGATGCAGAGCGAGCTGCGGACCTCTGTCCCCTTGCTGCCCTGACCGATGTCGCTGGCACCATGGTGGTTCCAGCCGATGACACAGCTACAGTGGTGGCTACAGTTCCTATACCCGAGCGCCTACGCTCTGCGGTCGACGAGCAGGAGGCAGTGGTGGCTCGAGCGGAGGCGCACGTGCAGAGTCTCATGGTCGAGCTCCGGGAGGCCAGCAGCCATTCTTACGCCGTGGATGTTCCAGCACGACAGGCTGTCGAGGAGTGTGTGGAGGATGTACACAGGCGTCTCGAGGCAGCCGAGTGCTCTCTACAGGATGCACGTCCGGGACAGGCGGACCTCCAGCAGCAGGTGGATGATGGGCTGCGCACCAAGGGTCACGAGGAGCACCACGGCACTTACCGCACCTTCGATGACCACGACGTCGCCGCGGATGCACCTGTACCTACACATGCCGACGTCCGGCCAGCAACTGACGGCCGAGCGACAGGTGTGTCACGAGCAGCAGGTGTCTTCGCAGCAGTTGTTCCTACAGCTCCAGACGACTTACGTGACGACCCATTATCTTGCGCTCCCGCTCTACCAGCACCTCGTGGCCCGACGGCAGTTCAGTCGACGACTGACGTAGAGGACGTCGACTTGTGCGACGAGCAGGCGCAGCTCCACTCCTTCCTACGGGGTGAGACCGCGAGGCTACAGGAGACTTTGGCTCGTGCCGACGCGCACACTATCGAGGTCCACCGTCAGGTTCGTTTCGCGACTGACCATCTACATGCCGCAGATGCAGCCAGCCGGTCGGCTGCCGCTTCAGAGCTTGTCGAGCTCCACACGCGCCTCGACGCTGCGGAGGCCGCGAGGCGATATGCAGCTCAGCAGCTGGAGGCCATACAGCAAGCGATTGTTTTGGAGGAGGACCTCAGCGCTGCACCAGTTACATCAGCAGATGACGACAGTAGTGACGACTACGACAGCGATGACGATGACAGCGACGACGTCGCTCAAGGGTGAGGCTCTGTCCGAGCACATCCCACCAGCATCGTCGTCACCCTTGCTATTGCTGTGCAGGGGTATGTGGCCATGGGGGAGCCGTGCTCCCTCCTCACGGATTGTGTTGGGAGCAGCCATCAGCTTTGCTCGTACTGTCAGCCACTGCAGCCCAGGGGGGGTGTTGGTGTGTGGGCTTTGGCCTGACACTCTTGTGAGGACATCGAGGTTGTTTGGAGTGTGGCACGATGTTGTGTTTGAGGTTATGCTGGTCGAGACCCGCGCACCTGGTGAGTTCCACTGGTGTGATGTGGAGACCCATTGCCTCCGTGTGTTAGGTGTGATCCATGCATGATGTGGTCGAGACCCGCGCACCTGGTGGTTTCTACCGGTGTG
The DNA here is from genome assembly GCA_023375785.1 of Penium margaritaceum. Taxonomy (NCBI): domain Eukaryota; kingdom Viridiplantae; phylum Streptophyta; class Zygnematophyceae; order Desmidiales; family Peniaceae; genus Penium; species Penium margaritaceum. The sequence continues at coordinate 104,698 of SZWC01001662.1, forward strand.
ATGTGGAGACCCATTGTCCCCAGGTGCTATGTGTGATCCATGCATGATGTGGTCGAGACCCGNATGCTTGATCGGTGCTTGTCATGATTGGTTTCCCGAACCATCCTGTCCTGTCTTTGCTCAGCCATTGTGGCCTTGACGGATGTGTCAGCCAGGGGGAGTGTTGGTATGTGTGGCTTCCACCCGTCACGAGCCACAGCCGTGGCAGCTACGGGTGTACCCGGAGCTGATGGTGAGCGGTGGCCGCATTGGAGATCGTGACGACCCGACAGGACTCCGGATCGTCCAGGGACTTATCCAGGAGCTACGACATGACAGGTGTGACGCAGATGATGCGTCTCTACATCCAGACTGGCTGGTCTGTCGTTGCTGGAGTTTTCTCGGAGGTCGAGACCCACGCACCCGGCAGCCTGTACCGGTGCGATGAGGAGACCTGCGACTTTGTGTGTGCTTCCTGTCGTGGAAAGCATACGTTGATGTCTCGGTACTGCACTCGTACATTTATGGGTGCTCTTAGTGCAGTTCCGAGTGCTCTAGAGTTTTCTCGGTGGACAGGCCATTTTGACCGATTTCCTTGTTTTGCTTGCTACTCGTGTCCGGATGATGCAAACCCACCTTGTGTGCGTCCGTTGCGTAGAGCTCATCGTTCTGCACGTTTTGGTGTAGACAGCGGGTGATTCTGACACCTGAGCAGTGAGTTGCCGCTAAAACCGTGGTTTTAGGCCAGTTTGAGCAGGTATGAAAATACCGCCGCCCCTAGCGACTCTAGGCGGCCAGCAACTATTTAGGCTCATTGTTGCTCAGTTGTCAGCTCTCTCTGCATTTATATTCAGTTTCAGTTTCCTGACACTCTGTTCGTGTCCCAACCCAAACCCTTGCAGTTTTGTCTCTAACTTGTGACTGTTGTCACACGCTGACCTGGCGCTGACGCCTAGTGTCGCGGCAAGTGGTTAGGAAGGTTCCAGGAAACATCTCACATGGACCCGGTCGAGTGGTCACAGTAAGTTGTACAAGCGGACGGGGACAACTCATTCCGCTCTTCCGTTCAAGAATGTTCTGACAACGTAGGCTACTCTAAAAAATGGTCAACAAAACTATCCCAACCCATGTCCATGTATGGATTGTTACATCAAGCACAATGTAGGTGGTTCATAGGGACGAAGTGTGCGACAAAAGACGTTTCGAGGATTTGGGACAAAGGGATGGTTTGTATTCAGTAGTAAGTGTACTTCAATGACAACTTTCGAGTAAGTTGAACTCATGTATACGATGTCGAGAATGGGAAAGAGGCAAATGATGGGTCCTCGCTGCTCAATTTGAGCAACTTGTGCGAGGTTGCACGGTAGGTGATTCAAGAAGCTTTCCCGAGACGTCGGAGGGCCTTCGAGAATAACGAGGTGCGGTCTTCTCAAGATCCGGCATGATTGAGAAGTTGACCGAGCAACATCGAAACATCAATATAGTTCGCGACATTACTATCGGCCCTGTTGGAAGGCGGTCAATGTTGTCAATAACTCTTGGAACGGAACATCGGATGTCAAGGCAATGAGCCCAAATTCCCTTGGCCGAAGGGGTTAAAAATCCAAAGTCAACGTGTGGGGGGCCATGGACATAATGACGTGCGGGATTTACAGACTCATGTACATCAAGAACGTAACACTTCTCCCCCTTTAGGGCGTGACGTGTGACGCATTAGTAGATGTAGGCCTATGATGACGGTAGTAGCCATCGATCAGATGATGCACGTCTCGGAGGTTGTCATAGGGCTCCCGGCTGTTGCGAGCGGCATTGTAGCCGTGCCAATAGACTAGATAGTTTGTCGTTTTTTCATGGCGTCGATGTCTATGGGTATCTTGGATCACATGCTACGTATTCCATTCACTTGTGCAAAAGGTGGAGGTGCCACATATGTGCCGGCTCGGCACAGACCTTAGCACGAACTTCCCCGGCACTGCCAGGGAAGTTCATACTGAGGTCCTGGTTGTGCTTGAGTCTGCTGATGTAGAAAACATGATGTATCTCCATGCTCTCAAGCACGTAAAGTCAAGCGCCGACATGGGTTTGAATTTGGTCGTCATCAACCAGTCCCAAGCATTAGGTTTTGAGCTTCGTAAAGTACGATCTATGAAGTTTTATGTTTGCTGAGCTAAGGAGGACGCGATGACCAGCATTGAGCACGTCATAAGTGTAATGTATTTCGGATGCTTGCTTCATCGCTACTCGAGTCTTCGTTGACGTCTCTTCTGTTTCCTCCCAAACACTTGCAAAGCCTATGCGGTGAATTTCGACCACGGAGATGTTGCTCTGACTCTGTAATCCTGCCGGTGCGGCGGATTTTTTCTGTATACTACTTCAGATGGATTTTACCAGTTGCGGTGGAAGTGTTGGAGTTGTATGCGGACTCGACGGTCTACAGCTTGGCTGCCCAGTCGGTGTTGTATGGCTCACATTATGTACATAGAAGCCGTTCGAACATTTGATTGGTCCGTTCTGTTTGCCCTCTGTTTTGAGGATGGAACCCCGTTGATAGTCCTATCCGAATGCCAGAACGTGTCATCAGTTTGTGCCAAATTTGGCTAGTGAAGAGGCCGTCTCTGTCACTGGCCATGGTACCTTGCATGCCTTGCAGCCATACGATTCAAGTTTGTAACGGCTGCGTTGTGCCATCTGCGGCGACAGTGGTTGTTGTAAAGATGAAGTGCAACGGTTTTAAAACTATGTCGACCACGACAAGGATGGCATCAAAGCCCTCGAGAATGGTGAGCAGCCTTGTCATGGAGTCCATGGTGATGTAGACCCATGACCCTATCCAAACAGGTAGGCATTGGAGTAGTCTGAGTGGCAAGGTGAGATAATTTTTTTGTCTCAGACTGGTGCCCTAGGATCTGCAAAAGGCTGGCACGTGGGTCTGCATCTCGTCCCACCAATGGTATCTTGCCAGCTTCTTCAACGTCCTATTCTCGGCCAAATGTCCACCTGGACCGGTGTCAGGGCCTTCTTCCAATAGCATTCCTTGTATTTAATTATTTGGTGGAACAACGACTTGGCGAGTAAATTGCCTTTATCGATAGGAGTTGTTGAAATAGAACTTGGTCTTGTCGTACTCGCCGAGATCCTTGTAATCCTTCGCGAACAACCTTGCAAGGTACAGGTCTTATAAGATGAGGAACGTGCTTATCTCGGCTACCAGATTTGGACGCCGACTCTGAGCATCCGCCACATAAGTTTTTCCAGGCCGGTACTCGATGCAGTAGTCGCAGTTGGACTCGTGGAACCCCATCCTTGAGGATGGAGTTTGTCGACGACTTAGATTTGGCTGAGTCTTGGGATGTTTCAGACATGATGGTCGGTGCGGACGATGTGTCATTTGCATTCCAGGTAGCACTGCCATGTTTTGAAGGCGTGCACGACTGCGAGAATTTGCTTTTCGAGCATTGCATAGTTCAGCTCCGGTCCACGTAACTTTCTCGACATATATGCAAGCGGTTGTTCTCCAACGCTGTTGTCTGTGGAGGAGAGGGGCTCTGATTGCCGAATCGAATGCACCTGTGGCCAAGATGTATCCAGTGTTGGAATTGCCAATCGTATGGCTTGCGCCGAGGTCAAAGTGTTCCCTAAAGGTCTGAACGCTTCTTGTTCTATGTTGCTCCTATTCTACTCGGTTGTTTTTCGAGTGAGATCACATAGAGGCACGTACACCCAAGTGTAGTCCTTTACGAATCAATGGTAGTAGTTGTAGCGGCCCGAGACAACTTGGATATTCTAAAGTTGTATAGGCGCGAGCGAATTAGCGACTACCTCCACCTTTTTCGGGTCCATGTCAATGCGTGCGATGACGTGGCCCGTAAACTCGATAAAATGGTGAGCAAAGTCACACATTGAATATTTTACAGAAGTTTTCTCTCTTTGGAAAACTCCAAGAACTTTTTAAAGATGCCCATTGTGCTCTTCTAGGATGCGACAATACACTTGGATGTCGTCCACATACACGACGACAAAGTTGATGACATACGGGCATCATATGTTGTTCATTGCAACCATCATTGTTTGTAGGGAAGTTTGTGAGATACAACAACATAACCGTGAACTCGAAAATTTTCTACCTACTGCGGGATACTGTCATCTCGATGTCCTTTCACGCGGATCTGATCATAGGTACCACGTAGGTCACTTTATGTTGAAAACTTGGGCGCCACGAAGTTGGCCAAAACGTTTGCCAGCTCTCAAAAGAGGGTAGCAGTTCTTGATGGTGATGTTGTTCAAATTTTGATATTCCATGCACATCCGCATCTCTCTGGTTTTCTTTTTCACAAAAAATACCGCTGCCGTATATGGTGACGTGAAAGGTCTAGTGAATCCCTGACTGAGCATCTGATCCAGCTTCTTCTTGAGTTCGGTTAGCTCGTGATCGCTCATCCAATAGGTCTCCTTCACTTTCAGTCAGCCGTCCAGGTTGAGATCTTTCTGATGGTTGATACTCCGCTGCGGAGGCAGCTCTTCGAGCACTTCATCCGGAAGAACCTTTTTGTACTCCTTCATGAGTGTTACAAACTTATCACGTATTGATGCAAACCTTTCAAATGTTGCAGGCATTGTCCTTGCCTTGGCAACAACATTATCTTCTGCTTCCCTTGCTTCCACGTGGATGAACTACGCTAAAGATCTGGAATTCAGGTACCTCTCGGACACGTGCATATATGTAAATTGGCATATTGTGGCTGCAACAAGTCACTGTGCTGCTTCTACCTTCGCTCCTTCCTGTAACTGTTGTTGCGTCGTGTGTCACTCAACCAGAGGCAGATATCATTTTCTGCCAACAACATTGACGTACATTGATCCGCTACTCCATTCCAATTACAGATTGTGTCGGTACAGGAAATCTCATCCAAGAATAACTTTGTGGTCACTCATCAGGCAAGTTCTCTAGACCGTTACGTCGTGTAGATCCTTGATTTGTAAAGTTGAGTGACTCGCAAAGTCGACGGATCCGTAGTCGCCCATCGACCGTTCTTCCTTCAAATACCCCAGGTTCGGTTTACAATCCCTGCTTCAAAACCATGTTATGGTTACCAAGCTGTAAGAAGCTCCTCCAGCTAGTACTGCCGGTACCTCTGTGCGACTTTTACAATGCCTCGGATGTACTCATAACAGTATCAAAGGTTGGTCATCGTGGAAGAAAGTTGACCTTGGTCCCTTGTCCCTTATGGAACCTCGCAAGCTAAACTCACCAATGCCAACTATGCGGAGCATATTAGAAAGCTACCAAGGTAACAGCCTCCGGAAGGGAGCCCAATGGGAGGGATTTTGTGCATGGACAATGTTAAAAACAGAAGAAGAAAAAAAGTTGTCGTAGGATGGTTTTTCAATGGGACCACCAACTAAAGGCTGTGCCATGCAAAAGCGCGGCCATGAGGTCAACATGCTTCTTGCCGTTGTTGACCCCAATAGCGGTGAAGTACACATTTAAACTTGTGAGCCACATCCTGACATTGATCCCTTGGACTGTGCACAATCGAACGGCTCGCAGAGTGCTAGTCACACTTGGGGTTGACTCGATTGTTGTTTAAGTTTATTGGTGAGCACAGGTTTGCGCGCACGTGAAATCCGAAGTTCCTTCATTGTCCGGTTGAGTTGTTGGAGCAGATGGGTATTGAGGATCTTGAGTCCTGACAACGTCTGCTATATGTCTTCTCTGATTCACGCTCATCGACCGTTGGCTCCCATTGTGCGAGGTGTCAACCCGACGGATAGCGGCAGCGGCAAAAGATCTGCTGAGACTGAGGAGTCTGTGACTGGGTTGGCCGATGTGTTTGTTGGTGTTGTGTCATTCGCGACAAAGGTTTCCGTTGCTGCCTAGGTTTCCTGGACTGCGTCGGTGTTCACGTGTTTCTGATCCTCCATCACCGGAGAATTGCTGCTCGTCGCCGGTTGCGCTCGCTTTGTTTACTGCAAAGCGTGCGATCTTGTAAACACTTGAGATGCACTGAGGACGCATGCGCGGTTGTCGCCAGGAAGTTAATATGTCGGTTTCCCCTTCATCATTGTTGCACTCTGATACCAAGTGTTGTGCTGAGCGGAACATAGGCGGTTCGCATGGATGAGGTATAGAAAAAAATACATGTTGAGAATAAGGGACGAATGGATGGGAATAGTTTACAGTTAGTAGTGAATGTACTCTGATGAGAAGTGCCGAGTAAGCTGAGCACGTATACACAATGTCGAGGATGAGAATGGGGCATATGTTGGGTCCTCGGTGCTCGGTACGAGCGGCATGTGCGAGGCCCGCACTGTGAGTGGTTGATCCGAGAAGCTCCACCAAGAAATTGGGGGTCGTCGAGAACATCAAGGCATGGTTTTAAAAGGATCTAGTATCATAGAAAAGTCGACTAACAAATATCAAAGCACTAATATAGTTTGTAACACTTGGTGGGCCATGAATGAAATGAAGAAATTGCACACTTACGGAGTTTAGGGGCTCGTGTACGTCGGGGATGTAACATAGATATTGTCCGGTCGACTTCTTGACGGCGTTGGACTGCTATAAAACCGCGCCTTGATATTCTCACGAACCCCCAACTTCTTGGCGGAGCTTTTTGAAGCAGCCACTCACGACGTGACCTTGCACGCGTTGCTTAGCTCGAGCATCGAGGACCTAACACATGCCTCATTGTGATTCTTGTCATTTTATGTATGTGCTCGACAAAATCGACACTTGTCATTGAAGTACACTTACTACATACTGCAAATGATCCATTTTTCCAATTCCTTGAATCTTCTATTTCTCTGCACCTCATCTATGTGAACAACCTACGTTACGTTTGGCATAACACTTTGTTTCACGGTGCAGGGATAATGGAGGGGCAGTCAATTCATTACTTGCCATACGGCAACCTCGCACAAGTATTTGGTGCATCTCCACCGTTCAGAGGCTCATAGACCTTGTGATGAAAATGGTGGGCAGATGTAGCACAACCAGCTACGAGAAATAGTAATAAAAAAAGATTCGAGAGGTGAAAGAACAACAACACGCAAGCAACGATGCTCTCTAAACGGACCAAAGAGCAGTGGTAACTTTTGCAGCAAATGGCACCGCACCAACTAACCCAACAGCCAACCAGGTGAGGAACCCCCCCGGCTAGACTAACCATTAACCCATACCATTGACCGTTAGGACAACACCTAGCACAATGGGAGGTATCGGCCAACAAGATTGCATCAATAGTTACTTGTACCAGAAATTGTCAGAACTCGAGAGCGTCAACACCCACCTACTCCAAAAACTCAACGTGGCAATGGAGGAGCTTCGGAATTATTGTGCATGTAATGTATTGCTCACCAAGAGATACATCGGACTGTTGAGTGCTTCCTTCATTTGACCACCACTCCGTACGTTGTTCAATCTTGCAGACTCAAAAGGACGTACAGCCATGATGTTGCTAACAAGTTTGGAGGTGAAATTCACCGTTGTCAACGTCAACTACAACAAAAAGAAGATTGACCTTGTGGCCTTGCTTTTGTGTGGCATGGCTTTAAATTGGCTGTCCGATCCAAAAGACCATCTTACGGTATCATGAAACCTGTGGAGCCGGATCAACGGTTCGTGCGACCACTCTCATATCGTTGATCGTAGGCATACTACCTCTTGAGCAGATACATCCGACATGGCATGACTCTCTCACTCCGCTGGAAACTTGGAATGGCTTTGCATGCACTACACTTAGTCGCTTTGAAAAACTGAACGAGAAGCTTAAGGAATAGTATAGGATCCAACTCCTACATCAATAATTCAACGTGGTAGAGTTTACAAAAAAATTTTATGAAATCATCACCGACAAGGGCCTCGTCCTTAATGCACTCTATTTCTATTGCAACAACAGCCCCAAGCAATGTATTTGGCCAGTAATCGTCATTTTTGACATACACGTCGACCTTCCGCAAATGATCATAGAAGCTGATCGCATTGACAGCATCAACTACAACACTCGGATGTAGGAATCTAACACCTAGCGAACCCCAAACCATAGTTCTTACTGTGGTGGAGGAAAGTTGTAGACAATGGAACCCTGTCCCTGATGGAAATTGACACTATTGATTAACGCAATCAACGGCTCTAAAGGACTTGCAAGAAGCCGGGTTTTATCTTGCGTGACTCTTGAAAATAACATCAACAGACCTAAAAGGGAGGAAATCACAAAGAAAGCATGAGGAGTCAGGAAGTAGCAAAGGACAAGAATAGACGGCGAGGCTCCTGTCCACTCCAAAATACCTGCGCCAACTGATCGCCAATCTAAGCGACTCACATCGCCACAGACAAGGGTTCATGATGTTGCAAAGTTCAACAAGGAGTACAAGGACAACCAACCGGTGATAACACTGCGAGTACAACTGAGGGATTGCAAAAGTTGGAGAACGGTAGTGGGACTATTAGACCAAAGAACTTCATAAAACTCTTTTAGCAATGACATGATTCGGAATTTGGATGTGCAGGCTGATCCGAGAGCTTTTGAAGGAAAAACCATCAACCAATGGCTGCAGATTTTTTGACTTTGTAAACCTCTCTGATTGCACATTGGAAAAACACAGATCATGGTGGACTGGAGATCTTGCCCAATGAGCGACCACAAAATCATTCCCGAACAATTTGCAGGTGGACATGAGCAGCAAGTCTATGAACGTCAGTATTCATGGCATAAAACAACATCTTCCTCTCGTCAAGTGACGTACGACACAGTCGCGGATACGGGAAGGGGCACAGGTGGAAGAAGCAATGGAAGTTGCAGTAGCCACAAAGCACGGGATGATATACGTGGACCTGGCCAAAAGATACTTGTGATGTGATGTCCAAGCCTGGCGAGTCCACGTGGAGACCAAGGAAGCTGAAGAACTTGCACCAGTCGAGGTAACCACACCGGCCTAGACAGCTAGAACGGTTTGCAGTTTTTTTTATGGACTTTGCACCACTTGTTGAGGAGTTCGATAGGGAGTTTCTGTGATGAATTGCCTCGAGAGTTGCCCCTGCAACACCAGGTAGACTTGAAGCCAAGAAGTAGACCGAAGGTAAAAGGGACCTATCGGATGAGCAATCACGAGCTGACCAAACTCAATGACGAGAGGTGACAAGATGCTTGCTTAGGGGATCATTGGATCTTCCACGTCACCGTACATAGCACCTGTACTCTTCGTGAAAAAGGGAACTGGGGAGATGAGGATGTGCGTGGACTACCAGGTTTTGAACGACATTACCATTGAGAACCGCTACTCTCTTCCGCAAGCAGGTGAACGTTTGACCAACTCCGCAGGACCCAAGATTCCAGAAAATTACACTTACATTGCGACTATCATCAGATCCGCGTATCAACTAAGGACATCAAGAAGACAGTATTCCATACCAGTTACGAGCACCTTGAGTTCACGGTCATACCATTTGGACTCATAAACACCCTTGCAACATCTATGGCGGTGATGAATAACATTCTCCACTTGTACCTCGACGACTTTGTTGTTGTGTACCCCGACGATATCATGGTGTACAGCCACACCCCTCATGAGCACAATGATTATGCCCAGAAAGTTGTTAAGATTTTACAAAAAGATAAATTATAAGGAGAACTCTCAGAGTGTGACTTTGGTCGTCGTTCAATAGAGCTTCTGGACCACATCATTGACGGCGGACGAATCTCCATGGACCCTGAAAATATTGAGGCGGTCAGTGATTGGCCAATGCCGACCAATGTTCGGGACGTACAAGTGTTTTCAAACTTATGGAACTTCTGCCATTGATTCGTGAAAGACGATGCTCGAGAATTAGCGCCTCTCTTCACCCATGGAATTGGGAGGACAACAAAAAAGAAGTATTCAATCCTTTAAGCAACATTCTGACCTTGGCGCCAGCCTTAGAGTTACACACTTAACAGTTTAGCAAGACTCATGCCTTGCGAGACTGCTCGTGAATGATTTCAAGGAGTTAGGTGGGTACGACAAGACCAAGTTTTGGTTTGACAAACCATACTGGCAACAACATTTCACTCGCTAGTTGAAGCTCAAACCTCGTTGGTTGGGGCCGTAGAAATTGAGCGGATGCAAGCCCCTGTCATTGATCTTCTCTGCCTGGCCGACACCATGAAAATCTATATTGTCATCCGTATCAGCAAGCTCAAGTAGTACCAGGATCCCAACGACAATTTTCCCAGCAGAGACATCACACCCCCACCTCCTTTTCCCGGCAGAGACGTCGCACCCCTACCTCCTATTCAAGTGGACGGAGGGACGGAGTACGTTATTAAAAACATATTCTGACATCGATGCCGTTGAAAAATAACAAAGTATCTGATCAATTGGCATGGTTACAATGCGGCGCACAACAGTTGGGAGCCCTATGATATCGTCCATGACTTCAATCATCCAATCGATGACTACTACCACCATCACCGATTTACATTTTCTTATGTACCAGGAAATCGTGGGTAAAATGTGGAGATGTGTTACGTCCCTGAAGTACATGAGTTCCTAAACTATGCGACCGGGCATTTTCTCCATTACATTTGTGGCTTACCACATGTCAACTTCAAGAATTTCACACCAATCGGTCGATGGCATCTTTACACCCTATCCAAACCTCTGGTGCTGCGTTCCAAAACATTGTGACAAATTCGACCACTTTCTATTATGATTCATAGAAGGATCGCGAATCATATCGATGTTTTGATATTGTTCGGTCGACGTCTCAAAGATGGATTGTTCAAAAACCATGTGTGAATAATCGCAAAGCGCCCAACTTCTCGGCAAGGCTTCTCCTATACCTTCTTGTTTGCATGGTAGTTCTATTACATCTTGGTCTACCCAATGATGTTAAACCTGTAAGGAAGTTTGTAAAATCACGAGAATTGTATACATACACATTTTTACACAAAGGAAACTTATCTTCCATTAACTCTTAGCACGTCAATATGTACTTAACTCTCGGTGGAAGTGGCTATGCAAAGTTTATCATTGTGTATTGGTAGGGCCGAGTTGGCCCTCCCACCTTGCAAAATGGGGACGGGGGGTGGGGATGGCCGGTGGCCACCCCTTACCAACATGGAAGATGCCAAGTGGCTAACCACTTGCTAGCTATTTGCCAGCTCACAACCAGCTTGACGGCCGGCGGACGGTCAGGTGACCGGACAACCATTGATTGGAAAATCTCTCACCACCGATCGATTCACTGTACCAAATCATGATGTAACGGAAGGGCCGGTTTGGCCCTCCCTCCTCGCAGAAGCAAGGGGTTGCTGCGCACCACCCCTTGCGTCAGCGAGGGCTGGCCAGCGGCCAGCACTTTGCTGGCCGCCGGCCAGCTCGCTGCCGGCCGGCTGGACGGCCGGCGGCCGGCTAACTGACGGGCCGGCCACCAGCCGGCCAGCCCCCACCCTGCCGATCGTAGCCTCAGCCCGATCGGCGGCTGAGGGGCCACGAGGGCCTTGAGGGCGAGGCCTTGTGGCCTTGTGCCCTCGCCCCCACTCGCCCTCCTTGCAAGCGACCGAGCGAGGACGAGGGAGGGGGGCGAGGGATGAGAGACAAGAGGAAGCTGGCGCAAAATCGCCAACGTGCCTTGCATGCGACAATTTCGTGCCAGAACGTCAGAAACATAAATCGAAGCTCGTTTGCGACGAACTTTGACATAAAAACAATGGAATAAGTTGTGTGAAAACACATGTTCGAGGCTAAAATCCCCGGTTTGGGTCCCAAAACCAGGGGTAAGGCTAATAACGGAAATGTTCCTCCGGAGACTCGAAACGTTCTGGGTTGTTGATGACGATTGCCCCTCTATCCCACGAAGGGGGTAAACCTCTGACGCAGACTGAGAACGCCATTCTTCGGGCTCCAACGACGACTTTAGAGCAGGAGCTTGAGACTCGGCCCGCTACAGTGGTTCTTAGACACAAATGACCCCCGCAAATAAGGGTTCGACAGAAACGGCAGCTACGTCGTACATAAAACACCGCCGACAGCTGCAAGTAGAAACTGAAACACTAGAAGGGATTATGGCATATATAATTTACGGATTGAAGTGTTGTAAAGTGAGTTGGAGAGCTGGAAAAGGCTCTACTTGGGGGAGCCTTTTCCTTCCAGCCTCTCCTCACCTCCACGGGGCTAGGGGGATTTTTTTGGGGCAGGGTGGTGAGTTCTCACCCACAAAAACCATAAAATCCTCCCCATGTACAAGACTCCTCCCTCCCTCCCTCACCCAAAAATTGGGGCAATGTCCTTTCCCAATACTAGGGAATCTCACGATCTGAGAGCACCCAAAAAAGGAGGAGGGTGTCACCGTGAAGGGTTTTGATCGCACTCCAACGCCGCCGGTTCAAGGAAGACGCCGTCAAGGGGCACGAGGCGCGCAAAATTCTCAACAGGAGGCCAAGGAAGACAGAAGACAACGGGAGGACAAGAAGTTAGAAGAGGGAGTGAAGGAGTTGCTAGGACTTGCTAGACCTCCTTTCCCTTTCTTTGTCCTTGTTTTGTGAGCGACACTCATATTTGTTTTTTTCATTCCCTTGAACTCATTTTTTTCTGCTTTCCAATGTACTAGCCCTTGCCAAGCGCTGTGAGTCACGGCTTAGGAAGACTAGTTCCACAAGCCACGTCATTGTGCCGACGTGACGGCCTAGGAACATAGAAACCAAGTTTATAATTGCCTCACCGATCGTGAGAGCGAGACTTAGGAGGTGATTCCTCCTCAAAGTTGTGGGGTGACCCTCACAACGATCTTCACGTGCTAGTTACACGGGTGACGAGATGGCAAGTGCCGGACCGTCCAAGACAAACAAGGGCAAGGTGGTGACGGTCTCACCACACACCCTCGGCGGACTTCAAATTTTGGGAGCCACCACCACGCGCACAGTTGCCAACCCAAAGACAACCATACCGCCTAACGCAACCGACGCAAACCTCAGCGGCAACGAGAAGCGTGCGGAGGCTGGAAAAGTTCTCGACGAGTACGTCAACATGTACGTGGGCGACCCCCACGTGACGGACGATGCAATGGAGGAGGATCTCCCAGAGGGAGACCCCGACGAAGAGCACGGCGCTGACAATGGCGAAGGCGACAAGGATCACGATCATCACCATCGTCATACGGCAAACTCGAGCCGATTACTCAAGAAGGGTCAAGCGCTTGCCTCATCGCTTAAAGTTGACGATGGCAGCAAGGGTGCCGAAAGCAACAAAGGCGCCAAAAGCAGCCATGCGGGAAGTTCTCGCGAGAACAAGCCGGACGATTTCACCGCAAAGGCAATTTGCGATGACCGCCGTAGGCTTATTGAGTTTGCTGCTAAGGTGGCGGGTCAACTAAAGATCACCACCAATGATGAAGGTATTGCACCACTCAGAGGAGTGGGGGCGGACCCTCCTTCCTGCTATGTGGCCCTAATGGGGCAGGGTAGCGCCCACTCGAGCGTCGTTGCTGACAACAGCCTCCTCTGAAAGGTGAGACTTGTGGGAGGCATGTACGCGAATCGTACCCTCATGTAGTGGGTAAAGGTGCACGGACAATGCGAGGCCCTGGAGGCTATCGCTGATGCTCTGGCGATATCAGACCTGAAGTTCACTTTCGCCAACCTGCTAGCCCACGTCAGGCAGAGCATCACGGACCTGTATCGTGATCACCAGCTACAGCGCCTGGCCGCCCATGAGGCAAGCCTCCGATGCGACGACCTGGACAAGGCATTGCAAAGCATGACTTAGGTACGGATGCAGCAGCAAGCGTAGCGCACTACAATTGTTGATGCCACTACAAGTGGCAGTGACGACTTCAGGACCGGTCATGAACACATCCTTCCTTCAGAGTGTGGATATTTTCTGGAATGGCATGAAATTGACCGACTGGCTAAACCGCATGGAGCACGTCCTACGCATCCACAAGACTCCACTTAGTCAGTGGGGTGACCTTGCCACAACGCGACATGAAGACAAGTTCTTCAAGTACGTGGTCATGGAGTGGAGTACGAAGAGGTCTCACCTTAGTGCGCACCGTGCCTTGTACAAGATCAAGGACTTTAGGCAGTTGGGTAACTTGCTCGAGGCCTACTTGAGCGAGTTTACCGTGCTCATGGAGGAAGCCGAAAGCTTCACCGAGAGCAACTGTACCCAGACCTTCAAGTACACAGAGTGCTTGCTACTAGAGTTCTTGCATGATGGTCTTGCTAGTGAGAAGCTGAAGAACAAGGCCACCACGCGCGACGTGAGGAGGTGAGTGGCCAGCAACGTCAGGCATTGCGAAAACAACATACGTCGACCACGTGTGATCGTGCTGCAAGCAACAAGAGTGTCAGTAGCTTGCACGAATAGCAGCCAGTAGTAACTGTGCAGAGCAGTAGTAGCGGGCAGTAGTAACAGCTTGCATAAGCTTGCAGCAACAACAGCCCGTAGCGGCTTGCAATAGTAGTAGGGCGTGGCAGCAGTAGCAGTCGGCGGGAGCAACAGTAGTAGAAAACCTCAGCCAGCATGTAGGAGCAACAAAAACTGGCTACAGCAGCAGTAGTGAGCAACAGCCAGCAGCAGCCTGCAGCAAGTAGTAGTAGCCACCCGTAGCCCGTAGTAGTAGCATCTCTAGATCGCAACATCAACGGCTGTAGGTATAGCTACTCGCAGCTCGCTGCCTACAGCAAGTTGTGAGCTACAAGCAGCGGGCTTCCTCCTCATGGCCCATACAAAACAACAGCAGCAAGCAACGAGCTCGCTTCTCGCTACTTGTGGCTCACAGCGAGCAGCGAGCTCGCTGTGCAACCAAGTAGAGAGAAGAAAAAGGTGAAAAAGAATTCCCCCATCCCACATGTGTTTTTGTAGCAACTGCTACTACCATCATGGCCGCTGTAGCAACCACAACAGTTGCAGGAGCACACATTAGCTCAGTAGTAGTAGTAGCGGCTGCTACAGCTGCAATTGTAGTAGTAACAGCAGTCACAGCAACGTCAGCAACAAATGTAGTAGCAAACCAATAGCATTGAAAGCAGCCGCAGGAACAATAGTAGCAGCGGTAGTAGCAGCCACAGGAACAACAACAGAAGATGCAGCAACATCTGCTAACATCCTCTGGCGGACACAGCAACGGCTTGAATAATAGCCACCACTGACATCAGCAACATTTCAGCTGATGTCATTGGTGATGTCACTGTTGACATCATCAACAAGGAAAGAGCTGTACAGATAACGCAACAGCGCCTACTAAAGCCAACCATCTCAGGCTGACATCACTGCTGATGTCACTGCTAACGTCAGCAGCATAAAGAAGAAGAAAGAAAAACACAAGGAGGGTGGAACAAAGTGGCCAACAAACATGGCCACACGCCCTAGTGGGGAGGGGTCCTCCTTTGGTGGGGGGACCCCTCATCTCCCTTTTCCGTAGCAGTTACAGCAGCTGCAGCAGCAAGAACAGTAGTAGCAGCAGCAGCAAGAGTAGTAGCAACAAGAGGGGTAGTAGTAGGAACAGCAAGAGCAACAGTCGCAACAATAGTAGCAACAGCAGCAAGAGCAACAACAGTAGCAACAATAACAACAACAGCGCAAACACCCTACGGGCTTTGTCGTCAGTCCCTCTAACTTGACATATCCGCTCGCCGCTTTGCGCCAACAGCTTGCAATACTTGACACAACAGCTAGCGGCACTACAGTTGCCGCAACCCCTACGGCTAAAGCAGTCCCAAAAGTAGCATAAGTAGCCGCCGCCGTAGTAACATCATCAGCAGCCGCCACCGCTATAGCAGTAGCCGCCGCCGCAGCAGCCGGTCCAACCTCAGCAAGCATTGTTCACCCCACCAGGATATGTGAGTCCTACGGTTTCCTTTGCCACGCAATACTTGGAACAACAACACACCCTACGCCAACAACAGACGGTGACATCAGTCATAGGCCCCGCTCTGGGTGCAAGCCGCAAGCCAAAGGACTTCGAAACCCCACCGCCGCCGCTTCAGGCTGGCAAACTGTCCCGGAGCTGGGAGCTCAGCTTTCGGATCTAGGCACAGGGCAAAAGCCTGTGGCCTTGCTATGTCTTCCCCTTCGACTCCGCCCAGGCCGACCAGGTCTACAACGCCGGTCGCGCCGTGCGTGTTCTTGTCCCTGTCGTCCCTCCAGCTGCACGCCTTGCCCTTGAGCCCTTCCTCGGTAACCCCACCACTGGCGCCCTCCCTGGCCCAACTGCAGCCTGGCACGTACTCACGCGCCCTCATCGCCTGTCTAGTGATGCTGAGACCAGCCGCCTGCTCCGGGAGTTCAACTTCCTTTGCATGAAGGAGACAAAGACGGTCACCTCTTATTCGCAATGCGTAGAGGATCTTCTCCGCCGCCTTGGAGACTCCGCGCCACCCCCTTTCTCCTCGCTCCTAACCATCAAGCACGGCGCTACCACTACGTTCTCCGACGTCTTTGTCCACTACTCCCGTGACGTTCTCGCCGCGATGGCTGCCAAGGGCACCCTCATGCCCTGGGCGTACGAGCTCTTCCTCCGCATCGAGGAAGCCCATCAAGAGTCGCACATCTATCACACATAGTCCCTCCTCTCCCCTACCATCGCCTCTCTCACCGTTGCTTCAGTGACTGTCGCCGCCCGAGCAACAGTAGCATCTTCCGGTGCCCCCTCATCTGGCAAGAAGAAGCGCAAAGACAAGAAGGGCAAAGGGACTCAGTAGCAGACTAGCGGATCAGGCGGCGCCAGCCTCGCTTTCCACAACTATGGCCAGTCAGGACACGGGTGGTACACGTGTCCACTCCCAACTAACGAGGCTCGTGTCATCGCTACCATGCATTGCCAACGCGAGCGCCGCCTAGTCACCTGTGTCGTGACCGTCGTAGCTCCAATTGCATCTGCGCCACCCTTGACGAACTCATCGCAGCTTCCTCCACAGCCGTCCACACCCGCTGCTCCCTCCCCGACGCCTTCCTTTCCCTTCCTCGACTCCGGCACCACCACACTGCAGTCAGTCTACTCCGTTGGAACCTCTGCCTGCGAGTGCCAGCTGGAGTATTTCATTGCCTTCCAACTCGGCCTTCTCGCCCTCCTCCCCAGGGAAGTGCGAGTTGTGCTGTCGCTAGTTCCTCTCCCACCTGCATGATAGAGTCGGTGCTGCAATCATGTCCTGTATCCCCGTCTGTCCCATCCTCTGCCGTGCCCTGTCCTCCCGCTCCTCTCCAAGACGATGTCGCCTGGCTAGATGACTGGCACTCCCGGTTTGTGCCTCGTTGCACGTTTTCAGCATCTCTTGCCCATTGCCATGTGACTGTTAGCGATCTGGCCACACTTGACCAATATCTTTAGAGACCTGGATCATCGACTCCGAGGTCACGCATCACATGACGGCCTCGCACGAGGCCTTCAGTGTTCTTGGTCCTGTCAGTAATGTCACCTTGGTTTGGACGAGATCTGGTCAGGTAAGGCCCATTCGTGGTGTCGACGTCATTCGTTTTCGTGGTCCAGCTTGTGATGTCTTCTTGACTGATGTTCTCTTTGTCCTTGGCCTTGAGCTCAGCTACCTATCTGTCACCTCCCTTGATTGCACGAGCATTTACGTTCTGCATTCATGTGGTGTGGGCATAGTGTCGTTACGTCTATCCGGTCGTATCATTCTGCATGCCATCACCCGTGGCAACTTCTGGCATGTGCCACGCTTGTCTACTCCCACCTCCATCTCCTCCACGTTGGCAGATACTGGCCATGTGTTTGTCACCAACACCTTATCTCCACAGCACACGCGTCTCCTGCATCGCCGCCTCTGTCACATCCACTCTGCCGTAGTTGACAGCATGCTTCGCACACAGTCGGCCACAGGTCTTGAATTAGCCTCCTTTCCTCTACCGTTATGCACAAAGTGCATTGATTGCTCTCAGGGCAAGATGCACCGTTCCACCTATCCCCTATCTACCTCTCGAGCATCCACCCCACTCAACCTCGTTAACTCTGATGTCATGGGTCCCCTCCTGACAGAGTCAGATGGTGAGCACGGTCGTTATGTCTTGACCCTTACTGACAACTTCTCTCGCTATCACTGGGTCTTGTGCCTGTGACAGAAGAGTGACGTTGCTCCCACCATTCGCGACTGGGTGGTCCGCGCTGAAAGCAAGTGTGGTCGCCCTCTCCACTGCTTCTGTTCTGATCATGGGGGTGAGTCTCTTCCTCGCCTCCTGTGGTGTCCATTATGAGATGTCGGCACCTTACACGCCTGCCCATAACGGCGTTTCTGAGCGATTGAACCGTACCATGGCTGATGCCGTCTGCACCATGCAAGTTGAATCCGGCATCTCTGACGGCTTCTACTTCAAGGCCATGACCTACATGACGTGGGTCTAGAACCGGATTCCCCATGGACCCATTCCTTGTCAGTCTACCCAATACCAGCACTGGTGTGGAGAACGCGCCGACCTACGTCCGGCTCATGTCCGGGACTGCGTTGCCATCGTGTGGTTGCCTGTCCCGCACTAGGGTGGCAAGCTTGAGCCTGGCGGTCATCCGTGCACCTTCCTTGGCAGCTCACGCCAGTCAAAGGCATGGCCTTTTTGGGATCCCACCAGACACGGCATCGTCGCATCCCGCGATGTCGTCTTCTTTGAGGACCTTTTTCCCCGAGACCTCGTTCGCTCCGGCGCGTTGGTGTTCCTCTCGTCACGTGGGGCAGTGGTGGGTCCGTCCTCCGTCCAACCGCGTCCGGGCGTTCCACCGTCTGCGCCCGCTGGCCCACCTTTGTCGGCTGCCCCATCGGTGTCCACTGGCCCCTCCAGGCCGGCTGCCCCGACCATGTCCGCCATCCCCTCAGGACCGGCTACCCCGTCTGTGTCTGCCAACCCCTCAGGGCCGGCTGCCCTGTCCATTCCTGCCAGCCCCTCAAGGCTGGCTACCCCGTCCGTGTCGGCAAGCCCCTCAGGGCCGGCTGCCCTATCCGTGTCTGCTGGCCCCTCAAGACTGGCAGCCCTATCCGTATCGGCACGCTACACACGTGGTCTGGGTGGGGGCCTCAGACCTAGGCCAACAGTTGGCACTCAGGCCACCTTCTACACGTCCTCTCACCCCACAGCCCCTTGTCATTCCACTAGAGTCCTCAACCTTATGTCAGATCCACTCCCACGGTTGTGAGTGGGGATCCCGGCACCAAAGCACTCAGCTTGGCCACAGTGTTAGTCATCGCCGAGCCACATCCAGGGTCAGCTCTGGGCTATGCTCTGCTCCAATAGGAACACCGGTACCCTACTGATCGTGTTCTTCAACATTGATGTTTTTTTTGGCTCATTTTTTCGTCCAATTTCATTTTTCACCGAATACGAAGGCACACGTTAGTAATTTCTGAGCATAAAAATCGAATGTCAAGGATTACCACACATGTTTGCCTAAGCTGTTAGCCAGGCCCAAACTATGTCTTGTCTTGTTATTGTGTCTATGTTATTTGGTCATTTTGCTGCACTTTGCCTTACTGGTGTTCGAACTTGACGACTTTAGTCAAGCGATTACATGAGAGAGGAGACAAGGGACAACAAAAAAGAAGATTGAGTGGAATAAATATCACTTGCAAAAGCACAAATCGAGACAAAAAACTAGATTTACTCTACCACGTCATCCTCATCCACTTCGTCATCCTGGAACTGCAGCTTGCCTGCAAAAGGAGCGGCTGCCCACTGGAAATCTGGGTCAAACACACAGGGGATGTTGGACTTCCCCCATGCATTTTTCACCAGTGGCACAGCATCACAGAGGTACTCCCAAGGCTAAGAAAACCACACACGTGCCACATCCTTCAGAAACTTCATGCCTAGCTTCACATCCTCCCCGGCCCTACTGCGTTCTGCGCACCATGCCGAGAAGAGTTCCTCCATATTGTTCTTGAATGGTCTCATGAGGCCGACGTCAGCAGGTTGAGCCTTTGGTGTGCATCCTGGTGGGATGTACACCGTGCGCATGTGAGGAAAACTGTCCATCAGCCATGACTGGAACGTCCCACTGCACTGTGGGCACCACGTGTCGAGCACTAGAAGCATGTCAACCCCGCCCTCTCTGATGCCGAGTAATGCGCATGTCTACTTGTAGTACGGCTGGGCAATGTACCGGACCCAGTCGCGCGTCGTGTCCGTGTTGACCCAGTGCGTGGGAGTGCAGGTCAGATGTCAGCCGGACTCCACCAGTCTGGTGGCGTTGTCGCAGCTCGGCAGGCTTCTGGCTGTCTTGCCTCCGAATACAAGCTACACGGGTAGCAGCTCTCTGTTCATGGAGCTCGTGACAACGGCGGTGATGCAGCGTTTGTCCTCTAGGCCGAGGACCCCCACGTCATCACTGCCATGAGGCGCGTACGTGTGTCCAACAGCAGGCAGAAGTTGGATAGACGTGTGATCAACGTTGATGACTAGGAAGGGGGGGACTTTTTGTAGAGGGTGACCATGCACAATGCACGGCGGTGGAATGTGAGGACATGGTCCTCCCTATCCACCGGAACCTTCTGTGCAGCTATGGTTGCTGAATGCCAGCTCCACCCCAGCTCGTGGTGGACGAACTGACGGACCCACGCACGCCCAAACGCACGTAGCCCCATGTTCTCCAGCTCGTATGGGGCATGGCGCGCGATGATCCCCTGAATCTGCTGACGGGTGACCTTGGAGTTAAGTGCATGGCCGTCCTTACGAGTCGCCATCAACGTCATCTTTATCACCTGCATGATAGCGGGCTGGGTTGACAGCCATGCCTGCTTCCCCCCGTATCCATACTTCCTTTTTTTTTGCGACGTAGGAGCACCAGGTGTTGCGGCGATGGAGTTGACAACCGCCCCCTTGTAAGCTCTTTTTACCACTTTAGTGCCATCCTCAAACCAGCCCGCGATTGTGCTTGGTGTAAGGCGATCGTACATGCAGTAGCCGTCGGGGGTCCTCAACGTGCGGCGGAGATCCTGGTCGGCCGCGTCCGCCGTTGGATGGCTTTTTTAGGCCTTGTAGATGGTTCGGGAGTGGCCACTTCCGAATGAGTCGCAGTACCTCCCGCGCTTGCGGGAGGTGGATGAGCCCGATGACAACGTTGCAGATGTCGTTGTCTGCGACTAAATTTGCAACGCCTGGCACTCGTTGTCGGTGCTGTCGCCACTAGTTTGCAAGGTAGAGGAGGAGGGTTTGGCGTCCCTGCCAATGTCGTTGCCGCTCTCGCTATTGCTGCCGTTGTTCATAGGCTCGTTCATGACCAGTGATCCTGAACGGATCCTTGTCCGGGGAGGGCTGCGAGCTGCTTTGGACCGGCAGTCACGGACGGTGTCCTCGGCTTGCAACTTCCCTTTCTCAGCGACTGTCGGATGATGGCACACGGGGGAAGTTGGTGGAACTCGTTGTCCGGGAGCGTAGAGGTACCCTCAGCATGCAGAAGTGCCTCTGCCTTTGTGCGTGCACGAGAAGGACCAGCAACCGGGGAGTCGTTCCCGACTCGTGGGGCACCTGGACATAGAGATGATTGCGAGATGGACGGCTCGTACCAGAAGACGGCAACGGTTGAAGGCAAAGACAATGGCATTGCATGTACAGGCAACTCGATGTACGGTGAGTACTCCCGTACGGGAGTTTCTTCCTCCGTGTCATCAACAACGAGTTTGATGACCTTCCGCGGGCAGCCCACTGGACAACAAGGAGGGGCCACGTGAGGGGGTGGGCCAGCTCGAGCTGTGGACGCCAAGCGCCTCGTGCGCTCCTTGGGGCTGACCTTCTGTAGATAGCGGTCCATAATAGCGTAGGTGCAGCATGGATGGACGATGGAGGAGGACCTGATAAGTGGTAGTGCTGTAGAGTCACAGATTTATGTTCTATTGACGTCAAACACGCTCCCCAGGGTAGTTTGAACGTCCAGATGAAGATTTGAATTTTGAAAGTTTGAATCAAGCGAGGAGTTTTGACGTGCTTGTCTCCACTTAGCGCAAAAATTGGACGCGCTCACCTAACGGCGACAACTTGTCAAAATTAACGTAGCACGGACAAGTCAAGCTAGGTCTCTTGTCGAATTTAACATACCACAAGACTTGCTTTGTCAAAGAGTTAGGTACTACCACAATAACTAAACCCCTGTCGAAATTAAAGAAATCAAAATCAGCTTCAAGTAAACAATCAAAATAAATCATCAGTAGGGTATGTCGTTGCAGCCACGCTCACGTGGATGCCACCAGAGGCACATGACGCGCACGTCCTCACTGTCCGCCCCGCTGAGCAACCAGAGGACCCAGCCACCCTACGTGAGGCTCGGGCGTCTCTCAAGACCGCTCACTGGGAAGCCGCATGAGCCGACAAGCTAGCCGCCATTCGGCAACATCACGTCTATGAGCTCGTCAACCTTCCCTTGGGCCGCAAGGCCATCAGTGCCAAGTGGGTACTCCGGAAAAAGTGAAGCCCGACTGGTCTCTAGACAAGTACAAGGCCCGTCTCACGGCCAAGGGGTTTGCTCAGGTCCCTCGGATTGACTATGGCCAGATCTTTGTCCCGGTCGGTCGGTTCTCCACCAGCCAAGCGTTGTTTGGCCCTGTTTCCCAACATGGATGGGAACTGCATCAGATCGATGTGAGCAACGCCTTCCTCCATGGCTTACTTGAGAGCAAGGAGCTCTACATGATGCAGGCTCCAAGCTTCGACAAAGGCTCTGGCAAGGTCGGGAAGTTACGGAAGGCCCTCTATGGCTTGAAGCAGTCACCACGCTGTTGAAACCAGGAGATCAGTCGTACGCTTCTTAGCGGTGACCTCCTTTGCAACTCTGCTGACCCCGCGCTTTTCATCAGTGCGTGAGGTCAGACCCTCGTCGCGGTCTTGGTCTATGTCGACGATCTTCTCATCGCATGACCAGACGCAGCTGCCATCTAGTGGGTCAAGGACCTACTACACGCTGCCTACCAGATGAAGGACCTCGGGCCAATGCGAGTCTTTCTTGGCATGGATCTTGAACATGATTGCTCCGGGGGCATACTGCATGTCCATCAAGCTGCTTATGGCCATACCCTATCCGGGCGCTTCGCTGAGGACCTGCCCCTAGTGCCGAGAGCATCCTCACCCATGTCGCCCGACGGTCAAGCTTTGCTCAAGAGTTCTGATCCAGCTGTGGTGGGGGAGCCAGTAGACGTGACCACATATCTGCGCGTCATCGGGTCTCTGATGTTCCCGGCGATGACGATGCGTCCAGACATCGCGTTGGCTGTCAACCTCTTGGTTTGGTTCTCTCAGGAGTCGCGTCACTTCCACTTTGAGGCCGCAATCCGAGTAGTGCACTATGTCATCTCGACTCCACGGCAAGGTCTCATGTTCCGCCGACAGCCGTCTGTTGTCGCGATGGGCTACACCGATAGTGACTAGGCCAACAGCCCGGACGGTAAGAGCCTCACAGGCTGGATCTTTCTGATTGGCGGCATGACGGTATCCTGGCATAGTGGCAAGCAGGGGTGCATTGCACGTAGTACTCTTGAGGCTAAGTACATAGCCCTTGGTTCAGGCGCATGTGAGAGCATGTGGTTGCGTCGTCTATTGTCCGAGTTGTGTCATTCTGTCGCATTTGTCACGCTGCATTCTGACAATGAGAGTGCCATGGCCATCACTGATAAAGACGGCGTGCATCACACACGCACAAAGCACATCAATGTTGAGTATCACTATGTGCGTTCGTTGTCGCATAACGGCAGCATCAGCATTGTGTGGGTTGAGACAACACGGCAGTTGGCTTACTTCTTCACCAAGGCACTGAAGCGCGACTCATTGAAGAAGGCTGTGAGTTCACTTGGCGTGCATCCGTGAGTTGCACTGTTTGTCCTGGCCTACGTCTTTATGTGTCCTGGGGGAGTCTATCTGTTGAATGTGACGCTGCCCGCCCATGTGCACTTCGCATGTAATTCATGGAGGAGTGTTAGTTTTTCCGTGTCTCTCATTGTACTCTGTTGTGTCCTCCCGGCTTGTGTACATCAGCGTGTAGATGACTGTCGACGAGATTGGACGCTGTTGGAGTGTCGTCCGGTGGAGCCGACGCACGCTAAGGCCTACCAAAGTTCGCTGGAGCCTCCTCCCTGCGTCAATGTGCTAAACTCCATCGGCACGCCTCCTTGGCAGTCGAGCCGCTGGTGGTTACTGCCATTGCAGAGGCTATTTGCATGTGTCCAATGCTAGATCAGACTGTGTTATCATGTCTGTAGCGTCATGCTCTGCCCAGGGTCCATGTTTCATATTGCGTGGCACTGTTTGGCAAAATGGACCTTCGTAGGCACTGCCAGGGTTCGGGTAGCCATAAAACTTTGCTACTGTTTTTCTAGCTGTTTCTGACCGCACGACTGCGTTCGAAGTGTCGGTATTATGGTAAGGTCCAGCTTCCAGGCAAAACGGACGACACCCAGGTTTGGGGCTTTCGGCCGTCAGGTAGGGCTAACCGAGAAAACCCTGCCTGCCAGAAAATTGGTCTAGGATTATTTTCTGATTGGCTGGTTAGCTGAGTAACAAGCTCTACAGAGCCGGGGGGAAGCTAGAACTTGGAGGGGTCTCCAATTGTTGGTCCATTCTTCGCTCCTAATCAATTACTTCCAGCTGCTTTCTAGCGCTAACACTGGCGCACACATTTTTGAGTAACAAACACAAAGCATATAGACTTAGAATCGAAAGCAGCGGACTGAGGGGGCAGCAGACTAAGCAACGAGCTTGGAAGCCCTGCACGCTGCATCAACAACGCTACTGTCCCAACCTGCTTCCTGGTATTTCCAACTAACCTACAAGTGTGTAGCGGGAGGGCCGGTTGGGACCTCCCTTCTCTCGAAAGCGAGGGGTGGTTGCGCACCACCCCTCGCGTCAACAAGGGCTGGCCGGCGGCCAGCATTTTGCTGGCCGCCAGCCAGCTTGCTGCCGGCCGGCTGGACGGCCGGCGGCCGGCCAAGCGACCGGCTGGCCACCTGCCGGCCAGCCGCCTGCCGCCGATCGTGGCCTCAGCCCGATCGGCGGCTGAGGGGCCATGAGGGCCTAGAGGGCGAGGCCTTGTGGCCTCGTATGCTCGCCCCCCCTTGCCCTCTTTGCAAACGAGCAAGCAAGGAAGAGGGATAGGGGGAGCAATTGTGCGGACGAGAGAGCTGGTGTGAAATCGCCAGCGTGCCTCGCACGCGATGATTTTGTGCTAGAACGGCAAACCGTAAATCGAAGTTTGTTTTGCGATGAACTTCGACATAAAATAAACCAAAAAAAATCGTGCGAATCCACGAGTTCAAGGTACAAACCCCCGGTTTGGGTCCCAAAACCAGGGGTAAGGTTAAAAACGGAAATGGGCCTCAGGATACTCAAAATATTCAGGTCTCCATGCTCTCGGCCGTTGATGACGATTGCCCCTCAGTCCTGCGAAGGGGGTAAACCCCTGACGCGGACTGAGAACGCCATTTCGCGAACTCCGACGACAACTTCACAGCAAGAGCTGGAGGTGCGACTCGTTACAGTGGTTCTCAAAAGCAGACGATCCACGCGACCAAGTGTTTGATGGAAACGGCGGCTACGACAGATGTAAAACGAGGCCGACAGCTACAAGCAGAAGGGACTACGTCATCTATGCTTCATTGTTTGAAGCGCCGTAAAGTGTGTTAGGAAGCTAGAGAAGAGCTCTATTTTTTGGGACTTCTTGTCCATAGCCTCTTCTCCATCCCCATGGGCTAGGGGAAAATTTTTGTGACAGGATAGGGAGTATCCAACCCCCAAAACCACCTACTTTTCCCTCTTCTCAAGGCTCCTTGCACTCCTCTTCAACCAAAAAACAGGGTAGCGCCTTTCTCCAACACAAGAGACTCTCACGGCCTAAGAGAAAAAGAAAAAGGAGAAAAGCGTTACTTGGAGAATTTTTGGAGGCTGCCACATAGCCAGGGAGCACAAGAAAGGCGCCTCCAAAGGGGGGCAAGGCGTGCGAAGAAGATGCAAGAAGAGGCCAAGGAAGACCAGAAGACAAGAAGAAAAGTAGTCTTTTACTTCTTGACCTTGTACGTGCTTTTTTATCTAGGTTTTCTTGGCTTTCCTAGTGCTGTGAGTCACGGCTTAATGTTTTGCCTACAAACCCACGCCTTTGTGCCAACGTGGCGGCCTAGGAAAGTAGAAATTGAAATTAGAATTGCCTCACCGATCGTGAGAGCAAGATTTTAGGAGGCAATTCCTCCTTTAAGTTGTGGGGTGATCCTCACAATGGTCTTCACGTGCTAGTTGCATGAGCGACGAGATGGCAAGTGCAGGAGCGTCCAAGACCAATAAGGGCAAGGTGGTGACGGCCTCACCACGAGCTCTCGGCGGACTCCGAATTTTGGGAGCCGTCGCCGCGAGCACGGTTGCCAACGCAAAGGCAACCGTACCGCCAAAGGTAACCGTACTGCCGAAGGCAATGGATGCCAACCTCGGCGATACCGAGAAGCGTGTGGAGGCCGAAAAGGTGCTCGACCAGCATGTCAACGCGCAGGTGGGCGACCCCCACGCAACGGACAACGCGATGGAGGAGGATCCCCCGGAGGGGGACCCCGATGAAGAGCACGACATTGACGATGGCAAAGGCGACAAGGATCGCGACCATTGCCATCGTCGTGCAGTGAACTCAAGCCGATTGCTCGAGAAGGGCAAGGCACCCGCCGCATTGCCTAAAGCTACCGATGGCAGCGAGACTGCCGAGAGCAGCAAGGGCGCTGAAAGCAGCCACATGGGAAGTTCCCGCGAGAACGAGCCGGACGACGTCACCGCTAAGGCACTTTGCGATGACCGTCGTAGGCTCGCGGAGTTTGCTGCTCGGGCGGCAGGCCGGCTCAAGATCACCACCGACGGTGGAGATACGGCACCACTTGGAGGAATGGGGGAGGACCCCCCTTCCTATGATGAGGCCGCAATGGGGCAAGGCAGTGCCCACTCAAGCGTCGTCGCCGACGATAGTCTCCTCCAAAAGGTGGAAATCCTTGGAGGCATGTACGCGAACCGTACCCTCTTATAGTGGGTAAGGGTGCATGGACAACGCGAGGTCCTGGAGGTTATCGCGGATGCTCTGACGACATCAGAGCTCAAGTTCGTGTTCGCCAACCTGCTCGCCCATGTCGAGCAGAGCATCACAGACCTTGAGCGTGACCGCTAGCTGCAGCGCCTGGCCACCCATGAGGCAAGCCCCCAAGGCAACGACCTCGACAAGGCGTTGTGGAGCGTGACCCAGGTGCGGATGCAGCAGCAAGCGCAGCGGGCCGCAGCTGTGGATGCCACTGCCGGTGGCAGCGACGACTTGCCTACCTCGACGACTTCAGGGCCGGTCATGAACACGTCCTTCCTCCGCAGTGTGGAGATCTTCTGGAAGGGTGTGAATCTGACATTCTACGTGTCCGCAAGGCTCCACTCGGCCAGTGGGGTGACCTTGCCACGACGCGACTTGAAGACAAACTCTTCAAGTATGTGGTCAAGGAGTGGACTACGGAGCAGGTGACCTCGAGTGGCAGCCCATGCCGTGGGAGGCCTTCTGCATGATCATGCGCAAGAAGTGCACCCAACATAAGGAGGCATAGCGCGCCTTCCACAAGATCAAGGACTTCAGGCAGTTGGGGAGCTCGCTTGAATCTTACTTGAGTGAGTTCATCGCACTCGTGGAGGAAGCCGAAAGCTTCACCAAGGACGATGGGACTCAGACCTTCAAGTACCCGGAGTGCATGCTGCTGGAGTACTTACGGGAATTTCTTGCCAGCAAGAAGCTGAAGGACAAGACCAGCACGACAGCCACTGGCCAAGATTGGACAAGCTGGTGGGCGTTGCGCAACTACATGAGTGAAGTGTATTTGGCAAACTTGAAGCACTACTCTCATGCATGGCCGAACGCGCGAGCACAACAGGGCCATGACATGCACATGGACGCTGCAGGGGCTGGTGGGTTTGCTAGACAGCGAGGCGGGGTCAAGGGCAAGCAGCCCGCAAACCCTCCAGCCAAGAAGGCTGGTGGACACAAGGGCCCCAACAACAAGCGCAGCCGTGAGAATGACGAGCTACAAGCGGCGCATGAGCGTCGCAACATAGCCTTCTACGAAGGGCTCTTTCACAACTGCATGCAGCCGGGCCACTTTAGGGCTCAGTGCCCTGAGGCTGCTGTTGGTGGACAAGAAGTTGTGGCGTTAGCTGCAGCAGCAACACCTCATGGGGATGGTGCAGTAAGAGGCCGCGGACACGGCCGTGGATAGGGTCGCGGTCGCGGTAATGGGCCAAGGTGTGGTAACGAACAAGGTCGAGGGATGGGTTTTCCCCACCCCTGAGTGACGTTAGTGTGGACCACTCAGTGGTAAAATTGGATCACGAGTGTGGGTTCATGTTTTCATATGAGGATGTTAAACAATTTGAGTTTTTGATGAGTTCAAATTTCTCTCTTGTTTTCTCTCTTGATGAACCGCATTCTACACTTGCTGACCAACATTGCCCACTAAACCTTGCATCTCTGGACGGGATGCATGATTGTACATGCTTAGTGGTGGCGACACCAACCACTGTGCAAGAGTTGTGTGACACAGTGATTGAAGTAAATGCCCTCAAAGTAATGGGTTCAATCACGTTCGCGGTCCCTTTAGTCGACAATTTCAGCCCACTAAAACTCAAAGACTAGAAGGTGCTTGCCGAATTCACACGTGCCCAAAAGATGTGGACTCAAGTTAGTGAATCATGGGAGTTATGACACCCATCGTACACATTCCGTATTTATCACAAACTCGGCCTGCCGTCATCCAGCCTGATCACTCAGAAGAGTAAAGGCAACATAATGATGTAGTTCAAAGGACACCTAGTTGGTGCTCCCGTGAACGTACCTGCTGACAATGGAGGAGACAAATCTTTTTTTAGCCTTGGCCTTACCCGACAGGTTGGCTTGAAGTATGAGCCATCGAATGGCACAGTTATTGTTGGTGATAACCGTACGGTACCCGGGATTGGTACTTGTAAAGCAAAAATTTGTATTCAAGGGTGCAGACAGAGTGCCGTGTTGAAGGTACTTAACCTTCTTGACCCATTTGATGTGGTGCTGGGTGATCCCTAGCTCCGTGAGAACAAGGCTCTAATGTGCTTTGAATCAAAGCGTTTGATCCTCTAAAAAGGACAGAGCCGCTTTACATTGATTCCGAGTA
The DNA here is from genome assembly GCA_023375785.1 of Penium margaritaceum. NCBI lineage: Eukaryota > Viridiplantae > Streptophyta > Zygnematophyceae > Desmidiales > Peniaceae > Penium > Penium margaritaceum. Next base: position 133,779 of record SZWC01001662.1, read on the forward strand.
CGGAATGATCACCGGCTTGTCTGCGATGAAGGCCAAGAGATGTATTCGACAAGGTTGTCGATACTTCTTGGCGCAGCTGCAAAAAATGGAGGACGACATGAAGGAGGACACGCCACAAGAGATCAAATCTCTATCGGCGGAGTTCTCGGATGTTTTCCAAGACCCACCGGCTGGGCTTCCACCAGAAAGACACATGGGCTACACGATTCCACTACAGCCGGAGGCGACTCCTTCGTTCAGACCCATGTATCGCCTTAGTTGAGGAGAAAGGAAAGAGGCCAAACGCCAAATCAAAGAGTACCTTGCAAAAGGGTGGATCGAGCCCAGTAGCTTGACGTATGGTGCATCGATCCTTTCTGTGAACAAAAAGGATAGTGGTTTACGCATGTGCGTGGATTAATGAGCATTCAACAAGCTGGCGGTGAAAATTTGATTCCCCTTAATGCGGATTGAGTACCTTTTGGACCAACTCCAGGACGCCAAAGTATTTTCATCCTTGGATTTGTCCCAAGGGTACCATCAAATCCACATCACGGAAGATGATGTACCCAAAACCGCGTTTCGAATGCACATGGCACACTATTAGTTCCGAGTTGAATGCTTCGGGCTTACAAATGCCCCGGCAATCTTCCAAGGAGAAATCAACCGAACGTCTGCCAAACAACTCGGACAATTTGTCTTGGTTTACCTGGACAACATCCTGGTTTCCTCCAAATCAATGGAAGAGCACATTGAACATTTGCCTGAAGTTCTCCCAATCCTTTAGGAACAGAATTTCTATAAGAAAGTGAGCAAGTCCAAGTTTGCACAAGATGAGCTTAAATACCTTGGACACATCGTTGGCAAGGACGGCATCCGTGTCGACCCACGAAAGGTCCAAGTCGTTGTGCATATTGGGCATATTCGGTCTTTCCTCGACCCCGCAAACTACTTTCGACGGTTTATGCAAGGGTATTTGACCGTGGTAGTACCGCTAACTAGGCTCACGCGAAAAGACGTGCGCTACGATTGGACATGTGATTGCGAGAACGCTTTTCTCAAAGTCAAAGAGCTTTTATCCACGATACCCTTCCTAGATTTTCCGGATCCATCACAACCGTGGGAGGTTTGATGTGATAAGTCGGTTGTAGGACTTAAAGCTGTCCTCATGCAGAACGGTCACCCAGTTGCGTATGAGAGCCCGAAGCTCACCCCCACAAAAACGCGGTACATAGCTGGAGATAAAGAGCTCCTTGCAGTAGTACACGCTTTCAAGATGTGGCGTTGCTACCTCGAGGGTGCTAAAGGGGGTGTGACGGTCGTGACCGGCCATAACCCATTGGTGTCTTTCCAAACGCAACCAAACCTGTCAAGACAACAGGCACATTAGAGCGAATACCTGAGCCGATTTTTGTTCACATGGAAACATCGGCCAGGACGAATCAATGTGGCCGGTCCACTAAGCCGACAGCCTGTGGAAGTTAAAGCAACCACCGAGGTCGGTGGGTATTTCATGGCCATTGCAAGAGCAACAGTACAATCACCAGATCCCCATGCATCTCTCCGGCAACCACCACGAGAGATTATCCATTACAACGGTTTCGTAAACAGGATTTGGATGGGATACTCTGTGGATTCTTGGTTTCAAGACTCTTGAAATCTTGACAAGTACGGCTTGGTGGAGGCCGCATGAATTTTTTGGCACAGAGAACAAGTTGTTGTGCCAAACTTGGGAGACCTTCGAGCAAAGGTCATCTCCCAGTTCCATGACCCGCCAGTGGTAGGTCATGTAGGATCCCGAAATACCGGACAGGCACTCTCGGACCACTATTGGTGGACAGGATGGAGTGTCGATCTCCGTAAGTATTGCATGACATGCGACCCATGTCTTCGGAATAAGGCTAGTAACAAGAAGCCTGATGGACTCCATGGGATTCCATGGGAGTGCGTCACCATGGACTTCATTACTGGTCTTCCGGGCACGGCCCGTGGCCACGATGCAATACTAGTGGTTGTGGATCTTTTGACGAAGATGGCACACTTCATTACTACAACCACTGACGAGAACACAAAGGATACCGCTCGTCTCTTCTTTGAGGGTGTTGTAATGTACCATGAATTGCAGTTGCGCGTCATCTCCAATTGAGATGAAAAGTTTGCTAGTAAGTTCTGGCAAAACATGCACGAGTACTTCGACAGTGAGTCGCAAATGTTGTCAATATTTCACCCTCAAATTGACAAACACATAGAGCGCATGAATTGCACTCTGGAGCAGATGCACCGCATGTACGTTGACCCTGCCATGCATGTCTAGCGTGTCTAGCTCAGTGAACGAGTCCACACAGTTCACACCGTTCGTGTTGAACAATGGTCAACATCCAGTGGTACCCTCTTTATTGCTGGAGAGTGGGAGTACAACAGGGTAGGTTCCTTCCCCTCGAGCCTTTGCTGAGCGCATCGCCTCCTTGTTACAAGAGGCGAAGGGTCACCTTCAAGAAGCTCGACAGCGACAAAAGGCATATGTCGACAAAGGTTGTTGGGAGGTCTCGTTTGACAAAGTGTTGCTTAGCACTAAAAACCTTCAGCTGAGGTCGCCAGAGCAAGAAAGCTTTTACTGAAGTGGATTGGACCGTTTCCCATCGTGGCACGCATCGGGCCACTGGCATATCGATTGCTACTTCTGCCGAGTATGAAGATACATGACGTGTTCCATGTGAGCCTACTGGATCCATACACGACAGATAGAACAGTTCAATCACCTCCAGCAGTCCTTGCTACTGACAGCCAATACGAGGTCCTTCGTCTACTCCAGCACTAAGGGCGTACTCTTCCATCATGCGTTGTTAGGGAGTACCTCGTTCATTGGGCCGGTTGTGGACCTGAACATAATTAATGGGAGTCCGAATCTCAGTTGCTCATAGGGGTGGTCAACGAGTACTAGAGCGAGCTTGCAGCTTGCACAGATTAACGAGTGGCAGGAGGTACCACATGAACATGGAAAAAATGAACAACATTCCCACAAGGCAGTATTCATGGACAGCAACCATGGGAGGTTAGGGACGCCCAACATGGTTGTCGGGCGGACGCTCCATCCTAAAGGGGGGAGGCCGCTAGCCGTGTTGACCTACAAGCTGCTGCTTAGGTCTAAGTACCATGCACGTGTTCATGTCTAGCTGGTGATTGAAACTATGATTAATTCTCTATCACAATGTTGATGACTCACTAACTGACAATTCTGCTTGTTGTTCATGAACCGAGACAATTCATAATAAATGGGGAGGAATGTAGCGGGAGGGCTGGTTCGGCCCTCCCTCCTCGCTGAAGCGAAGGGTGGTTGCGCACCACCCCTTGCGTCAGCGAGGGCTGGCCGGCGGCCAGCATTTTGCTGGCCGGCGGTCAGCATTTCGCTGGCCGGCGGCCAGCTCGCTGCTGGCTGGCTGGACGGCCGGTGGCCGGCCAAGCGACTGGCCGGCCACCGGCCGGCCAGCCGCCAGCCGCCGATCGCGGCCTCAGTCCGATCGGCGGCTGAGGGGCCATGAGGGCCTCAAGGGCGAGGCCTCATGGCCTCGTGCCCTCGCCCCCCCTTGCCCTCCTTGCAAACGCGCAAGCGAGGACGAGGGATAGGGGGAGCGAGGATGAGGACGAGAGAGCTGGCGCAAAGTCGCCAGCGTACCTCGTGACGATTTTGCGCCAGAACAGCAAAACGTAAATCAAATTTTGTTTGCGACAAACTTCAACATAAAATAAACAAAATAACTCGTGCGAACCCACGAGATTGAGGCAAAAACCCCGGGTTTGGGTCCCAAAACCAGGGGCGTGGTTAAAAACGGAAATGGGCTTCCGTAGACTCGAAGTATTCGAGTCTCCCTGCTCTGGGTCGTTGATGACCATTGCCCCTCAGTCTTGAAAAGGGGGTAAATCCCTGACGCGGAGTGAGAACGCCATTCTGCAAACTCGGATGACGACTTCACAGCAGGTTCGGGAGGTTCGACCCATTACAAAGTGAGATAAACATGCATCATGCACTATTGTGATAATTGTCACCTTGTATTTTTGTCTCTTTCCAACGTTGAAGCTATCTTTTCCTGGTATGTTCAACTCATGTTTCTATTTATATACAGGAAAAACCATGGTGGTTTGTACAGTTTGAGCACAAATGTTCAGAAGCGTACCACACTCATGACGAAGGGGGGGGTTTCAGGTCAGGCAAACGATCAAGCTTAGGCTGATTGGGCCAGGGTCATGAATTCCGGGCACCGGAGAAGGAGGGGGGGGTGGGTAGGCCGTGGGTTCTTGAAAACAGAGATTGCGGCCATTCATGTGATTGTGAGATCGACATATTCTAAGATGCAGAGCAGTCTTAGGCATGGGAGAGGCTGTATCGTACTTTTGACATTGTTCACTTCCTCCTTAGATTGAGTAGAGAAATTTTCAAAGAATAAACGTATCCTACCTTCACTCTGTGTTGTCATTCCTAATGCATGTTTTGTACAGAACAATATCTCCTTATCTGTTCTATGTTCAACGTATGGCGACATATTAACAAGGCCTACGGAATGCAATGCACAACGTTTAGGGAGTTATTCCATGTGCTACAATTCATTTTTCATTCAACGAAATGAGTACCTCTAAGCTTAGACAAAGCAGCTAACTCTTTAGTATTGCATGAATTCTACATCAATAAACAACTAAAACATATCCAACAATTACAATACATACATTCAGTTTCATTCGACACAACTCATTGTCTTACATACATCCTAATAGTTTGTTGACTGTGTGTACAGTGAATAGCATAACATTAGAGGGTCCATGGAAGTAAAACAATCCACTCCATCACTGTTTCACCAATATGAATACACAACCTAAAGCTAATGTTCCTGACAATCTATTTGTCAAAAAATGGACGGGAGAATATGCACCTGAGGCCGAGCATGTTGTGCAAAGTTTCATTATGAATCGTGCATGCATTGCTTGGTAATGTGGCTCCATTTTGAGGAAAAAGACGACAAACATTCCCACAACATGTCAGTGTAAAGTTGTAACGAGTCGTGTCTCCAGCTCCTGCTCTGAAGTCATTGTCGGAGTTCACAGAATGGCGTTCTCAGTTTGCATCAGGGGCTTACCCCCTTCCCAGGACTGAGGGGCAATTGTCATCAACGACCCAGAGCAGGGAGACTCAAATGTTTCGAGTCTCCGGAGGCCCATTTCCGTTTTTAACCAAACCCATGGTTTTGGGACCCAAACCGGGTTTTTTTCCTCAAAATCGTGTGTTCGCACGAGTTGTTTTGTTTATTTTATGTCAAAGTTTGTCGAGAACGAACTTCGATTTACGTTTTGCCGTTTTGGCGTGAAATCGTCGCGTGCGAGGCACGTTGGCGATTTCGTGCCAGCTCTCTCTCGACCTCACCCTCGCTACCCCTATCCCTCGTCCTTGCTTGCTTGTTTTGCAAGGAGGGCAAGGGGGGACGAGGGCACGAGGCCACGAGGCCTCGCCCTCGAGGCCCTCATGGCCTCTAAGCCGCCGATCGGGCTGAGGCCGCGATCGGCGGCTGGCGGCTTACCGGCCGGTGGCCGGCCGGTCGCTTGGCCGGCCCCTGGCCGTCCAGCCGGCCGGCAGCAAGCTGGCTGGTGGCCAGCGAAGTGCTGGCCGCCGGCCAGCCCTCGCTGACGTGAGGGGTGGTGCGTAACCACCCCTTGCTTTAGCGAGGAGGGGATGGTCAAACCGGCCCTCGCGCTACATTCCTCCCTACTTATTATGAACCGTCCAGGTTCATGAATAAGAAGTAGGATTGTCAGTCAGTGAGTCATCAACATTGTGAAAGAAAATTAATAATTTCAATCACCAGCTAGACATGAACACGTGCATGGTACTTTGACCTAAGGTGCAACTTGTAGGTCAGCACGGCTAGCGGCCTCCCCCCTTTAGGCTGGAGCGTCCGCGCGACAGCCATGTTGGGCGTCCCCAACCTCCTATGGTCGTTGTCCATGAATGCTGCCCTGTGGGAATGTTGTTCACTTTTTCCGCATTCAGGTGGTACCTTCTACCACACGTCGATCTGTGCGAGCTGCAAGCTCGCTCTAGTACTCGTTGACCACCCCTGTGGGCAACCGAGATTCTGGCTCCCATGAATTTTATTCATGACCACAACCGGCCCAATGAACGAGGTACTCCCTAACAACGCGCGACTGAAGAGTACCTCTCAGTGCTAGAGTAGGTGAAGGACCTCGTATTGGCCGTCGACAACAAGGACTACTGGCGGTGGCTGAACAGTTCCGTCTGTCGTGTATGGAGCCAGCAGGCTTGCATGAAACATGTCATGTATTTTCATACTCAGCGAAAGTAGCAATCGGTATGCCACAGGCTTGATGTGTGCCACAATGGAAAACAGCCCAATCCACTTAGGTAGAAGTTTTCTTGCCCCTGACCACTTCAGCCGAAGGTTTTTAGTGCTAAGCAGCACTTTGTCACCAATGTCAAACTAGACCTCCCGGCCACCTTTGTCGGCATATGCCTTTTGTCGCTACCGTGCTGCTTGAAGGTGACCCTTCGCCTCCTGTAACAAGGAGTCGATGCACTCGGCAAAGGCTTGAGCAGAAGGAACCTATCCTTTTGTGCTCCCACTCTTCACCAATGAAGAGGGTACCACTGGATGCCGACCACTATTCAACACGAATGGTGTGGACTCATTCACCGAGTTGTTCACTGCAAACTTTGCCGGTGCTAGGAATTCGTCCCAATCATGCATGACAGGGTCCACGTACATACTGAGCATTTGCTCCAAAGTGTGATTCATGCGCTCTGTTTGTCCGTCAGTTTGAGGGTGAAATGCTGTCGACATTTGTCACTCACTGCCAAAGTACTCGTGCATGTTTTGCCAGAACTTACTAGCAAATTTTTTATCTCGATCGGAGATAATGTGCAACGGCAAGCCGTGGTACTTTGCGATACCCTCAAAGAAGAGACGAACGGTCTCCATCATTCACGTTAGTGGTTGTAGGAATGAAGTGTGTCATCTTCGTCAAAAGTTCCACAACCACTAGTATTGCATCGTGGCCACGGGCGGTGTCCGGAAGACCAGTAATGAAGTCCATGGTGACGCACTCCCATGGAGTCCCATGGAGTCCAACAAGCTTCTTGTTACTAGCTTTATTCCGAAGACATGGGTCACATGTCATGCAATACTTACGGACATCAACACTCCATCCTGGCCACCAATAGTGGTCCGAGAGTGCCTGTCCGGTCTTTAAGGGTCGCACATGACCTACGATTGGCGGATCGTGGAACTGGGAGATAACCTTTGCTCAAAGGTCTCTCGAGTTTGGCATAACAACTTGTTCTCTGTGCCAAGAAATTCATGCGGCCTCCACCAAGCCGTACTTGTCCCGATTTCAAGAGTCTTGAAACCATGAATCTACATAGTATCCCATCCGGATCCTGTTTACAAAACTGTTGTAATGGATAATCTCTCTTGGTGGTTGCCGCAAAGGTGCAAGGGGATCTGGTGGTTATACTGTTGCTGTTGCAATGGCCATAAAACACCCACTGACCCCGGTGGTTGCTTTAATTTCCACACACTGTCGGCTTAGTGGATCAGCCACATTGATGCATCCTGGCCAATATTCCCATGTGAACGAGAATCGACTCAGGTATTCGCTCCAACGCGCCTGCTGTCTTGACAGGTTCGGTTGCGTTTGGAAAAACACCAATGGATTATGGTCGGTCACGACCGTCACACCCCCTTCCGCACCCTCGAGGTAGCAACGCCACATCTTGAAAGCATGTACTACCGCAAGGAGTTCTTGATCCCCAGTCGTGTACCGCGTTTCCGCGGGGATGAGCTTCCGGCTCTCATACACAACTGGATGACCGTTCTGCATGAGGACAACTCCGATTCCTGCTACAGACACATCACATCGAACCTCCCACGGTTGCGATGGATCCGGAAGAGCTAGGACGGGCATTGCGGATAGAAGCTATTTGACTTTGAGAAATGTGTTCTTGCAATCTGGTGTCCATTCCCAACGCACATCGTTTTCGCGTGAGCCTGGTTAGCGGTGCTATCAGGGTCGAATACCCATGCATAAACTGTCAAAGTAGTTTGCAAGGCCGAGGAAAGACCGAATCTGTCCAACATTTTCAGGACGTGGCCAGTCCACAATGGCTTGGACCTTTCATGGGTCGACACGGATGCCGTCCTTGCCGACGATGTGTCCAAGGTATTCGAGCTCATCTTGTGCAAACTTGCACTTGCTCACTTTTGCATGGAACTTCGTTTCGCGAATGATTGCGAGAACTTCGCGCAAATGTTCTATGTGCTCTTCCATTGATTTGGAGAAAACCAGGATGTCACCCAAGTAAACCAAGACAAACTGTCCGAGTTGCTTGGCAAACGTTCAGTTCATTTCTCCTTGGAAGGTTGCCGGGGCATTTGTAAGCCTGAAGCATAACACTTGGAACTGATAGTGTCCCATGTGCATTTGAAACGCGGTTTTGGGCACATCATCTTCCGTGATCCGTACCATCATTTTATGGTACCTTTGAGACAAATCCAAGGACAAAAATACCTTTGCGCTTTGGAGTTGGTCAAAAAGGTCCTCAATCCGCGGTAAGGGGAATCAATTTTTCACCGTCAGCTTGTTCAACGTCCGGTAATCCACGCACATGCGTAAACCACCATCCTTTTAGTTCGCAAAAAAGTATCGGTGCACCGTACGGCGAGCTACTGGGCTCGATCCACCCTTTTGCAAGGTACTCTTTGATTTGGCGTTCAGCCTCTCACCTTTTTGGTGGACTAAGGCGATACATGGGTCTGAACGGAGGAGTCACCTCCGGTTACAGCGATATTTCGTGGCCCATATATCTTTCTGGTGGAAGCCCAGCCGGTGGGTCTTGGAACACATCCGAGAACTCCGCCAATAGAGATTTGATCTATTGTGGCGTGTCTTCCTTCACGTCATCCTCCACTTTCTGTAGCTAAGCCAAGAAGTATCGACAACCTTGTCGAATACGTCTCTTGACCTGCATCGCAGACAAGTTGGCATGGACTTAGAGGCGGGTAGGTGAGAATTCCGAATCAACATAAAGCGGCGCTGTCCATTTCGGAGGATCAAACGCTTGGATTCAAAGCACATTAGAGTCTTTTTCTCACGGAGCCAGGGATTGCCTAGCACCATGTTAAACAGGTCAAGAAGGTTGAGTACCTTCAACGTGACACTCTCTGTATACCCTTGAAAGCCGATTTTTGCTTTACAAGTACTGATCGTGGGTACCGTACGGTTGTCACCGACAACAACTGCGCCATTCGATGGCTCGTACTTCAGGCCAACCTGTCGGGTAAAGCCAAGTCTAACAAAAGAGTCGTATCCTCCAGTGTCAGCAGGTACGTTCATGAGAGCACCAGCTAGGTGTCCTTTGAACTGCATCGTCATGTTGCCTCCACTCTTCTGAGTGAACACACTCGACGACGGCAAGCCAAGTTTGTGATAAACACGGAATCTGTACGACGGGCGTCGCAACTCCCATGATTCACCCATTCGTGTCCACATCTTGTGGGCACGTGTGAATTCGGCTAGCACCTTCCAGTCTTTAAATTTGACTGGGTTGAAATCGTCGACTAAAGGTACTGCAAACGTACCTTTAGTACCTTTCAACGGGAGTTTGTTTCAATCAATACGTCACACAACTCTTACACAGTGGTCGGTGTCGCCACCACGAAACATGTACGATCATGCATCTTGTCCGGAGATGCAAGGTTTAGTGGGCAATGTCGGTCAGCAAGTGTAGACTGCGGTTCAACAAGAGGAGAGAAGACAACAGAGAAATTTGAACTTGTCAAAAACTCAAATTGTTTAACATCCTCATCTGAAAACATGAACCCACACTAGTAATCTAGTTTTACCCCTGAGTGGTCCCCACTGACGTCACTCAGGGGTGGGGAAAACCCGCCCCACGGCCTTGTCCGTTACCACGGCCGGGCCCATTGCCGCGACCGCGACCCTGTCCACGGCCCTGTCCGCAGCCTCCTGCTGCACCATCCCCACGAGCTGCTACTACTGCAGCTAACGCCGTGGCCTCTTGTCCACCCCCAGTAGCCTGAGGGCACTGAGCCCTAAAGTGGCCCGGCTCCATGGAGCTGTGGTAGAGCCCTTCGCGAAAGGATGTGTTGCGACGCTCACGCGCCGCTTGTAGCTCGTCATTCTTGTGGCTGCGCTTGTTGTTGGGGCCCTTGCATCCACCAGCCCTCTTGGCTGGAGGGTTTGCAGGCTGCTTGTCCTTGGCCCCGCCTTGGTATCCAGCTGACCCACCAGCCCCTCCAGTGTCCATAGGTATGCCGCGGCCTTGCTCTGCACGCGCGTTCTGCCTTGCATCAGAGGAGTGCTTCGGGTTCGCCGAATACACTTCGCTCATGTAGTCGTGCAACGCCCTCCAGCTTGTCTAAGCTTGGCCAGTGGCTGTCATGGTGGTCTTGTCCTTCAGCTTCTCGCTAGCAAGACCATCATGCAAGTACTCGAGCAGCATGCACTCCGGGTACTTGAAGGTGTGAGTCCCATCGCCCTTCGTGAAGCTTTCGGCTTCTTCTACGAGTGCGGCGAACTCGTTCAAGTAGGATTTGAGCGAGCTGCCCAGCTGCCTGAAGTCCTTGATCTTGTGGAAGGCGCGCTATGCCTCCCCACATTGGGTGCACTTCTTGCACATGATTACGTAGAAGGCCTCCCACGGCATGGGCTGCGACTCGAGGTGCGGCTGCTGCGTAGTCCACTCCTTGACCACATACTTGAAGAGTTTGTCTTCAAGCAGCGTTGTGGCAAGGTTGTCCCACTGGCTGAGTGGAGCCTTGTGGACATGGAGGACGTGCTCCATGCGGTTCAACCAGTTGGTCAGCTTCACATCCTTCCGGAAGATCTCCACACTGTGGAGGAAGGACGTGTTCATGACTGACCCCGAAGTCGTCGAGGTAGGCAAGTCGTCGCTGCCACGGACAATGGCATCCACAGCTGCGGAATGCCACGCTTGCTACTGCATCCGCACCTAGGTCACGCTCTGCAATGCCTTGTCGAGGTCGTTGCATTGGCGGCTTGCCTCATGGGTGGCCAGGCGCTGCAGCTGGCGATCACGGTCAAGGTCCGTGATGCTCTGTCTGACGTGGGCTTGCAGGTTTGTGAACGCAAACTTGAGCTCTGATGTTGTCAAAGCATCAGCGATAACCTCCATGGCCTCGCGTTGTCCGTGCATCCTTACCCACTACAAGAGGGTACGGTTCGCGTACACACCTCCAAGGAGTCCCACCTTTTGGAGGAGACTGTCGTCGGCGACGACGCTCGAGTGGGCACGGCCTTGTCACACTGCAGTCGCATCGTAGGAAGGAGGGTCTGTCCCCATTCCTCCGAGTGGTGCCGTATCTCCACCATCGGTGGTGATCTTGAGTCGGCCTGCGGCCTCGACAGCAAACTTCGCGAGCCTACGACGGTCATCGCAAATTGCCTTCGCGGCGACGGCGTTCGGCTCGTTCTCGCGGGAACTTCCCGTGTGGCTGCTTTCAGCGCCCTTGTTGCTCTCGGCAATTTTGCTGCCATCGACAGCTTCAGGCGATGCGGTGGGCGTCTTGCCCTTCTCGAGCAATCGGCTTGAGTTCGTCGCAGGACGATGGCGATGGTCGCAATCCTCGTCGCCTTCGCCATCGTCGGCGTCATGCTGTTTGTCGGGGCATCCCCCGGGGAGATCCTCCTCCATCGCATCGTCCGTCGCGTGGGGGTCGCCCACGTACGCGTCGACGTGCTCGTCAAGCACCTTTTTGGCCTCCGCACGCTTCTCAGTATTGCCGAGGTTGGCGTCGGTTGCCTTCGGCGGTACAGCTGCCCTTGGCGGTACGGTTGACTTTGGGTTAGCAACCCTGCTTGCGGCGGCGGCTCCCAAAATTTGGAGTCCGCCGAGAGGTCGTGGCGAGGCCGTCACCACCTTGCCCTTCTTGGTCTTGGACGGTCCGGCACTTGCCATCCCGTCGCCTCTGCAACTAGCACATGAAGACCGTTGGGAGAATCACCCCACAATGTTAAGGATGAATCTTCTCCCACAAACCCCTTTCTCTCACGATCGGTGAGGCAATTATAACTTAATTTTCTATTTTCCTAGGTCGCCACGCCGGCACAAGGTCGTGGGTTTTGAAACTAGTCTTCCTAAGCCGTGACTCACCGCGATTGGCAAGGACTAGTACCTAGGAAAACAAAAATTTAAAAGACAATGGAATGAGGAGGAATGTAAGTGCCGCTCACAAAACAAGAGGAAAGAGTGCTAAGGAGAATTTTAATGATTCCTACCAAGCCTTCCACTCTTTCTTCTCCTTCTTGTCTTCCTCTTGTCTTCTTGTTTTCCTTGGTCTTCTCTTCACGCTCCTTGACGCCTCTCGCGTTCTTGGGTGACGTCTCCCTTGAGCTGGCGGCGTTAGCGAGCCGCCAAAAATACTCAAGGTGTCACCCTCCTTCTTTTTAGGGTGCTCTCAGGCCATGAGAGTCCCTAAGCTTGAGCAGGGGCGCTGTCCCAAGTTTTGGATGAACGGATTTTGAAGGAGCCTTGACAGTGGGGAGGCTTTTGTGGTTTTTGAGGGTGGGAACTCCCCACCTCGTCCCACAAAAATCCTTCTAGTCCTTTGGAAGTGAAGAGAGGCTGGAAGGAGTAGGGGCGCTTCAATCTGTGAATTGTAGATGCTGTAGTCCCTTCTGGCGTTTCTGTTACTGCTTGCAGCTGCCGGCGGCGTACTATATGTGACGTAGCCGCCGTTTCTGTCAAACCCTTAGTCGCGAGGGTCGTCTGGCCCTGAGAACCACTGTAACGGGTCGTGTCTCCAACTCCTGCTCTGAAGTCGTTGTCGAAGTTCGCAGAATGGCGTTCTCAGTCCGCGTCAGGGGTCTACCCACTTCGCAGGACTGAGGGGCAATTGTCATCAACGACCCAGAGCAGGGAGACTCGAGTGTTTCGAGTCTCTGGAGGTCCATTTATGTTTTCAACCAAACCCCTGGTTTTGGGACCCAAACCGAAGTTTTTTCCTCAAACTCGTGTGTTCGCACGAGTTATTTTGTTTATTTTATGTCAAATTTTGTCGAGAACGAACTTCGATTTACGTTTTGCCGTTTTGGCGTGGAATCGTCGCGTGCGAGGCACGCTGGCGATTTCGCGCCAGCTCTCTCTTGACCTCACCCTCGCTCCCCTTATCCCTCGTCATGGCGTGCTTGTTTTGCAAGGAGGATGAGGGGGGGGCGAGGGCATGAGGCCACGAGGCCTCGCCCTCGAGGTCCTCGTGGCCTCTCATCCGCCGATCGGGCTGAGGCCGCGATCGGCGGCTGGCGGCTGGCCGGCCGGCCAGCCGGTGAAGTGTGCAACTGGCCAGAGGTCACCACATGCCATAAACAAACACTCCCCCATGACCCACAGCCGACACACATGTAGACACACACACATACACACACACACACACACACACACATACACACAAGGACAAGGGTCACAAAATGTGACACACGCTGGACTGCACACAAGAGCACACGGCAGATAACTCAGCCAGGATTATCACGCATACAAAGAAGACCGACGGCGTGGATTGTTGCCTTAAAGACGTTGTTACTGAGTGCCTTTGTGAGGAAGTCAGCTCTCTGCTGTGGGGTGTCAACCCAGACGATCTGGACATCACCTGCGGTAACACGCTCAGGCACAAAATGATGCTCGACATTGATATGCTTCGTGCGTGTGTAGTGCATGCCATCATGTTCCGCAATTGCCTTGGTGCTCTGGATGTCACAGCACAGTGTGATGCAACGTATGGGTACACGCAGCTGCCGCAAAAGTCAACATAACCATATGCTTTCACACGTGCCTGCACCTAACACAACATACTCTGCTTCGCTGGAACTACGAGCCACGCATCCCTGCTCACCACTTTTCCACGACACAGCAGTTCCCCCAACAAGGAAAATGTAGCCAGTGCGGCTACGGGCGTCATCATCGTGAGCCCAGTCGCTGTCAGTGTAGCCGTCCACTACCACAGATGGATGTGCCCGATAACAGAGACCTGTTCTAGCAGTGGACATCGCGTATCGCACCACACGCAAAGTTGCCTCCATATGTCGTGCACGAGGGCACTGGGAGAACTGTGTAAGAAAGTTCACAGCGAAGGCGACGTCTGCTCTGGTCGTGATTGCAAGATACATGAGAGACTCAATCACGCGCAAATAGTCGGTCACATCAACTGTCTCCCCCAGCTTGACCCATCTAGTGTCTTCAAGAGCCTCTGACCAGCTGGGGTCATGGGCATGGACGCCATGGGTACTGCTGTGAGCAAGGGAGCGCAGCACTCACCAAGAGTACGAACGTACGCTGCTTGGTGGACATGGAGCACGCACTGGGAGCGGTCGCACTTGAGCTCCATCCCAAGGAAGATGCGGGCCAGCCCAAGGTCCTTCATTTTGTATGTCGACTGCAGCAGTGACTTGACCGCTTTGATAGCCTCCTTGCTGGGTGACGCAATCAGCAGGTTGTCGACATAGACAAGGATGACGACAAAGGGATCTGAGCCAGTGGTGACGAAGAGAGATGGGCCTACTGTGCTGCGCTTGTACCCACCTTTCTCCAGGGTTGATGTGATCTCCTGATTCCAGCAGAGGTGACTGCTTGTGGCCATAGAGGGCCTTACGCAGACGTTAAACCCTGTTGGTGCCGTCGGTGAAGCCTGGAGGCTGGACCATGTAGATCTCCTCATCCAGCTGTCCGTTTAGGAAATTGTTGTTCACGTCCATCTGCTCCAGCTCCCAATCATGCTGAGCAACAAGGCTCAGCAGTGCTTGTGCTGTGGTGTAGCGCCCGACTGGCGTGAAGGTCTCATCGAAGTCAATGCCAGGGACTTGTGAGAAGCCCTTTGCGGTAAGACGAGCCTTGTACTTGTCCAGGGTACCATCGGGCTTGTACTTGTGGTGAAATACCCACCGTGCATCAATGGCCTTGTGTCCTGGCAGCAGATCTACAAGCTCATAGACAGCATGGTCATCCAGGGCCTTAAGCTTGTCTCGCACGGCGGCTTCCCAACGCTGAGCATCAGGGGCCATGCGAGCCTGCCGAGCCATCGTGGGCTCAGGTGCAGGGGGAGCGACACCAGTCGCGGCGTGACACTCTGCGACACTGCCCTGAGGGGCAGCGTCCAAAGCCCAGGCATGCTCTGCAGTGAGTAATGCATAGCCTAGAGCTGAGCTTGGATGCACAACTCCAGTGGCCAAGTGCATCCAAACCCGTGGGAACAACAGGAGACTGGTCGGAGGGTGCAGAAGGGGGACAAGTGGAGGACGTGGCGGTTGTAGTGGTGCGATGTGGAAGGGGGCGAAGACGCCCGCCGTGGACAAAAGGGGAGACAGGAGCAGGGTCAGTGGGATCCTCAGACACAGGCGAGTCTGTGACAGGTTCGGATGATGGGACAGTGTCCGCCGGACTGGCAGGAATGTAGGCCATATGGATAGGAGACACAGACGGAGGAGCAAACGGAGACATGACAGGGGACGCCGGTGTGCTGGACGAGCTGGACAACGCATGGGGAAGGGAGACGGACGTGGGAGGCGACTCTGACGACGGAGCTGGGTCCAAGGATGCGGGTTGCAAAGGAGCAACCGCAGGGCCTGGGGAGGCACCAGAACCAGGACCGACTGCCCCCCCCAGCCGAGAGAGCAGGCGGAGGGAGTCAACAGGAGGAAGGTGAGCAAGGTCGCGAAGAAAGATTGACTCAAAGAATAAGGCGTCGCGGGACTCAACGACGCGCTGCCGCACGAGGTCCCAAAAGTGCCAGGCTTTAGATTGGGAAGAGACGCCCAAGAAAGGACAAAGATGACCGCACTGGGCAAGTTTGCCATCGCGAAGGTCATCGGGTAGCCACACAGCGGCAATGTTCCCCCAGACACGAGCCAAACGTAGGTCAGCACGGGTGCCATACCAACGCTCAAAGGGCGTGACAGTGCGAGGAAGCGGCCCATGGGGGACACGATTCCATACCCATGTCATATAACACATCGCCTCAAAGGTGAACAATGGCGGAAGACCAGAATCCGACAGCTGGGTGCCGACACCGTCAGCAAGGGTGTGATTCCACCGCTCGGAGACACCATTCTACTGGGGTGTGTAAGGAGCCAAAGTCTCCAGACACACGCCCGTAGACTCAAGAAAATGGGCAGTTGGCCCAAGGAATTCACCGCCACGATCACTATGAAAGACACGAAGGGACCGCTCACAGGTACGCTCAGCCTTGACAAGCCAGGTCGGAATGAAAAAACTGACTTCGCTCTTCTGACGAAGAGCAAACACCCAACAAAAACGGGAGAAGTCATCAGTGAGGCATAAGACATAACGCCCCACATCCCCAAACAGATCATGGGGAAGGGACCCCATGACATCAGTATGCACACGGTCCAAGGGGTGAGAGGAACGCGACTTAGAGTCGGAGAAAGGGGTGCGATGCATCTTACCCTTGGCACAGTCAAGACACGAGGCAGGACAAGGAGAAGGGAAGGAAGACGGCGACAACCCAAGAGCAGGCTGAAGGCGGAGCATGCTGGTGATGGCATCAGTATGGACATGCGCGAAGGGATGGTGCATTAGGCGGACATGCTCAGGGGAAAGAGAGGGAGCAACATGAGCAAGTGCAGAACCTATAGCAGTGGTTGGAGGGAGAAGGAGTGGCACACGATAGAGTTTGTCACACTTAAGGCCACACAAGACAACACGGTCAGACGAACGAAGACGGACGATGCCAACGCTGTGACTAGCAGAGAAGTCCATGCCTTGATCATCCAGGGACGGCAACGACATCAGACTGAGTTCCAACGAGGGAACATAGAGCATGTCAAACAAGAACAACACACCACTGGGGCCGACAAAACGAACGACACCAACACCATGAATGGGGAGAAGCTGACCAGACCCGGTACGCACAAAGTGAACAGGACCAACCGGGCCCAACGAGATGAACGATGACCGGACAGACGTCATGTGATGGGTGGCCCCGGAATCGAGAATCCAAAAGCCACCCGACGCACGGACAGGACCAAGAACACCACAGGTCGCCACGGAACCAACAGGGAACGTAGAGATGGAGGACGGATCACAGGCAACAAGACAGCGGGGTAGCACAACAGCCTGCCACTACTTGACCCAAGGAACAGAGACGCAAACGGACCCAAGCACATGACCGGGGGGATTCCCACGAAGCGTAGCATCAGTCTGACAAGTAGGACCTCTGGCCACAGATGCGCTACTCTCACCTTCCTGATCGCAAAGGCGCAAAAGCTGCAGAAGAGACTGCTCCAACTGATGCTCGCCATCGCTAGAGACCGAAGGGGCAGGAGACGGGGTCGACCCCCCCAAGGGTGGAGGAACCCACAACGGAGCTGTGTAGCCAGAGGAAGGAGGGCCGACGTATGCAGGTACACCATAGGGCGGTGGCCAGCCCCACGGGAACGAAACCGGAGGTAGAGCAGAAGGGACACCAGCGGTGCAGTAGGCCCATGCGGAGGAGGTGGAAGTGGGGGCCGAGGAGGAGACGGAGCTGGAGCCGGAGCTGGACGTCATGGAGGCACCGGAAGTGCGAGCCCAATGAGCGCGCATAGCGCGAGCAAGACACAGGTCATCCGGGGAAGCAGGGCACACGCGCGCGGAGTGCTCGTCGGACTCGCAGTTCCAGCAGACCACGGCGCCAAGCACACAAGGAGGAGTGGCAAGGGGCTTTTCCTTGCCCTTACCCTTGCTACGACCCTTGCCTCGACCACGCCCCTGGGCGGCAAGGACCGACGCAGTAGAGGCTGCTGAGGAAGAGGAGGAGGAAAAGGACGTCGAAGTTGAGGAGGGTGACGAGGTGATGGTGAGCGTAGCAACACTAGTGACGGAGGAGCGGCGCAGCCGACGAATCTGCAAACTAGCCCACCAGGTGGCAAGGCGATCGGCAATGAAATCCCAAAGAGCACCAACGCCTAGAGGAGACTTCAGTGGGACAAACTGCGAGGCAAGGCGCTGCAGCTCAGCAGGGGCGACGTCACGAAGGAGGTCAGAGAGCTCAGGGATGAGGCCGTTGACCATAGTGAGGACGGCCGAATACTGGCTGGGGGCCGCATCCCCCAGGTCATAAAGGAGTTTGAGACCGCGCGCCCAGCGTCAGCAGACTCATCGGAGCGCATGAGGAGAGTGTTAAATTGGACCGTCAGACGCTCTGAGCGGCCTGACCGGTGAAGGTAGTGCGGCGACGAAGCATGGAATAAGCACCAATTGCATCTGCTGGGCGGCCAGCTGAGGGCTCAGCATTGAATGTGCCGACGTCATCAATTAGGTGCTTAGGCACCGCGGCAATGAGAGAACGGATGGTGCGGGCAGCTTCAGCAAGAACTGGGATGAAGGAGGAGGAAGGATCAGGGGAGGAGTAATATTCCCAGAGACGTTCCCCTTGAGCCCAAGCGCTAAAGCGCACCTCCCAGGAGGAGAATGGGAGACTGGAGGTGAGAATTGGGGGCTGAGAGAAAAAGTCATGCTGGCAGGGTGCTCTGACAGCAGAGGCAGCTAAAGCATTAGCAGTAGAGGTCTGGGCAGAGGAAGAGGTGGAAGAGGGGACACCAGAGCCGGTGCCAGCAGTGGAGCCAACAGGCGAGACAACAGAGGCGGTAGGAAGACGCTTAAGCAAGAGGGCAGTGAATTTGTCAGCAAATGCTATGCGGTTGTCCTCATCGAGCTTGAGGCCGTCCTTAGCTTCACCCTGGGCCTCAAGAACTCGGTTGAGCTGCCGTTGCAGGTCTGCTATGACTGAATCTTTGTTACTCGGCATGGTGACAAAGAAGGGGCTCCGCCGAAAAGTTTTGGCAGAGTTTCCCCCGCCCCAGTGGGCGTGGAAAAACTGAGATGGGCCTTAGGCACACGTAAACAATGCTGCAGGACGGTTCCCAGCCCTAGGGTAACCCAGAATAATAGGAGCAGAAAGAGCAGGAAATGTGCATGCTCAAGAGGAGGGAGGAGGGTGCAGAAAACCAAGGAGAGGTGGAATAGCAGCAGATGCAACGGCTGAGAGAAAAGACACTACGGACGCGGCTGAGACAAGAAAGGTTAGGGTGCCAGTCATAGTGGTTGCACCTAGAATGATGAACACAGCACAGATTGAGACAGCTGAAGTCACTAGACTGGCCGACACAGATGACGAGGACGATGCAGATGTGGGTGCTACAATTGTGGAGGTACGAACAACTGCTACGGCGGCCGTTGTGGCACAAGTAGCAAAGGAGGTGGCAGAGGCGACACCAGCTGCAGTAGCCGATACTTGGGTGCCAATGTCAGCAGCAGCAGCCGCAACAGGACCAAGTACCACGGCGGCCTCGGTGTAGGATTCGGTGGCACGTCCAACAGAAGTCGACGCTGGGGCACGTGCTGCCCGGGCTGCCGCTGCAAAGGTTGCTGTTGACGTCGCGGCTGCGTTTATGATCGCGGATGCAGCACGAGTAAGCGTGTTGAAGAGGTAGACGGTGTTGCGACCGTGAACGGCGTGAAGGTCGGCCGCGGCAGATGTGTAGGCAGCAAAGTCAGCACCCTCCCAGAACTAGCGATAGGTGCGAGGGGATGGAGGGCTTACCAGATTATGGTGGGGAAAGGCAGAGGAGTCAGACACAAGACTCCCGCCTCCCGTGCGAGGCCGTCATCGCTCACGAGGTGACACCCGCTGCTCCTCATGGGCGGTCTCGGCGGGGGCGGAGTTGTAAGGCTCGTGCTGCGCCAACGTGACCGCTACCACCATCAAGGTGGCAGGAGCAGAGGGAGAGAGCTGCTGCTGCCGAATCCGCTACGGTGTGCTGAAAGAGGCAGTTGGAACAGGCACGGGCGGAGAGACACATTGCGGCTCCAGCCGTGTCTGCTGCTGACAGGGTAACGTGGATGTTGCTACCAACTGCTACACGGCCAACTGCTCCGCGGCCAACTATGGAGCGGGAGAGTCGAGGCCAGTGCTGCGGAATGCAAGGCACGGACGAAGGTCCAGCCCGGGATGGAAGTTAGGATGTTGGCTGGGTAGAGTGCCTTAGCAAGATAGAGAACCGCAGCAGGGCAGGGATAGATCCGTCACCGTCAGACGGCGACGGCGGGCAGGCGAGGAGCTGACATAGAGGAAACTGGCTACCGCGTGCGAACTGCTGCAGCCTAGGCTTCACTAAGGCTGCGAGGGAAGGAGGCAGCTGCACGAGAGCAGCGTAGAGTGCGGAAGCGACGTCGATAGTTGAGGCCACGGTGGAAATGCCGACCCCGGTCCCTAGGATGAGCCGACGGCTCTATGCGTCGCACTCGTCTGCGCTGGCGTTGCTTCCCCCACGCTGCTCTGATACTAGTATGAAGCGGCGAGCAACCTAGAAGCAAGAAACATGGGGAGTAGCAACTATAATAGGCAAGACAACCATGGATGGATCGACATCAGTGAGAAGTCACTAAAAATTTCAGTCACAACGTGCACCCTTCCTAGGTGACGGGGGTAAGGGCCGAGAGCGAGCGAGCAGCGAGCTCGATCTCGCTCTCGGCACTCCCCCACCGTGCTAGGAGTTGGCAAGCCCCCCCCCCCCAAAGGAATATCTTGACGTCTGATATCTCAAGTCACAACCAGCAAGGGCAAGATCCAGGATGAACCCGAGTACCGCTGACACAAACAATGTTTATCAAGGCACAAGATTGTGCCGATGCCACGGGCTGTTGCACGGTGGGTCTACTGATCACCAACAGCGATGGAGGCGCTGCGTGAAGATANCCCTTCCTAGGTGACGGGGGTAAGGGCCGAGAGCGAGCGAGCAGCGAGCTCGATCTCGCTCTCGGCACTCCCCCACCGTGCTAGGAGTTGGCAAGCCCCCCCCCCCCAAAGGAATATCTTGACGTCTGATATCTCAAGTCACAACCAGCAAGGGCAAGATCCAGGATGAACCCGAGTACCGCTGACACAAACAATGTTTATCAAGGCACAAGATTGTGCCGATGCCCCGGGCTATTGCACGGTGGGTCTACTGATCACCAACCGCGATGGAGGTGCTGCTTGAAGATATTCTTCGCGCTCAGTCACCTGCATCAGTGAGTGCGAAGTGTGCAACTGGCCAGAGGTCACCACATGCCATAAACCAACAGCAACCACCCCTCGCTTCAACGAGGAAGGAGGGCCGAACCGGCCCTCCCGCTACAAAAGTGCATATTATGTTTATTTTGGTAGAGATGAAACACTTATGGGAGGGTATGCTGTGAATTAATTCACCGGAAATAATAATTCAACGCGTTTTGTCACGTTCATTTTGTGCCAAAAGGAAAGAATTGTATAAACATGACATTCTATTCGGGTAAACAAACAACGGTGCTAGACAGACTACTCCATGTAGCCCATTGTCATTCGTCCTCGAGCTTCACATCCACGAACGAAAGAATGGCCACACCAAGACCCATTGGCTCCTAATGTTGTGGGCAGTAAAGCGGGTGATCATGTCGTGCCTCGTTGCCATACTTCTAACTTGATATGGGGACCCGTCATGTGAGGCTAACCGCACACCGAGGCAGGGAGGTGCATTCACGAGTCCCATCCCGACCCTCTGCCCAGACCAAGGCAATATGTTATGGGACGGAGTAGTTATGTACCCATCGTTTCGCCAGATTTAGCAGCGATGTCCATGGTTTTTAACAAAATAACAGCGATGCCCATATTTGTCCTTCTTGGGCACGACTGTCATATTTCTCATGTATTCACCGAATTCGACATGGATTTCGACTTCGACGGCGGAGCCGAACTTCGCCCGCCATCGCGAGCTCGCAGGAGGGGTTCCACGGCGAACCCTCCCTGCGAGCTTGCGATGACACTGCCAAACCCCCTATTTAGACTAGGGGGTTTGCCAGACGCGGCGAACGTGTGATAAATGAAAGGGAATCTGCCGGGCCCCGCTACCGCGGGGCCCGGCAGATGCCCGGGCAAGTAAAAAAAAAAACCCAAACCCCCCAGTGTCACTAGGGGGTTTGTCGGATATTGGGGGGGGTTTGCGATATGTGTGTTACCCTGTCGCGAGTTTTGGAGTTCGCAGTTGCGAACTCCAAAACTCGCATCACGCCGACTTCTGACATCGACTCGGCCGGTGTCAGAAGTCACCGATTTCGCGCTCGAGGTCGGCAGTCGCCGGCCTCGAGAGCGAAGTCGAATTCCGTTTTCGGACGGATATTCGAAAACATGGGCACCACTGTCATGTCGATTTGGACTATGGGCAGCGCTGCTAAATCTGGCGAAACAATGGGCACCGGAGCATTTGGTACCTATGTTATGTCTATAGTGTCGAAGGTAAGGTTGCGTTTGTATGGACGTGAACATCATTGTCACCCGCATTGGGTATACTAGGCTTTCGTTCTAGTTTTTTGGCATGTTTGACTTCAATTGAGGTGCGAGGGGTAGATTGGGCTTTTTCTCTGGAGGCAGGGTGCATAGGGCTTATTGGTTTGAGGCAGGGGCGGATAAGGCTTCTTGTTCCAAGGTAGGGGGGAATCGGGCTTATTGTTGTGTGTTAGGGTAAAATTGGAATGAATGTTCTGATTTAAGGGTATGTGAGGGTCAAAAGTGACATATCAGGGGGTAACATGCATTTTCATTGAAACGTTGAATCCGTTAAATGAGCTAAGGATAATTACCACACCAAAATCACAAAACAATTAATGGAAAATAGGGAAAATATTTTTATTTTCTATATATGAATGAGAATTCGAATGTATCACCCTCTTTCCTTCTGTGGGTTTGAACCTTCAGAAGTGGGAAGGACATTATTGGGTTCAAACCCTTGGCCCTCTCTTTGTTGAGCTAGCGCGGTCGGTTATGAGTTTGGGCGAAAACGAGGAAATGGACGTGAAAGCGGCAGTTCATTATTGGCTTTGGCAACCGCCGGTCGACTTTCTGGCGGCGAGGTTTATGGAGGGGCTTTGGGGTAGTTCGCACCACCCTACAAACCGTACTCTCCTTCCCTCGTGGGCAGTAGCGAAGTGGTCGCGGACAGCCGCACAAGGGAATACACTGACCCACGGCTCGGCGAACTTCCACCTGAAGTCCGCAGACTTCGTACGTTGGCTGTTCATGTCAAAACGTGGGCTACGTAGAGCCCTGCGGACAGACAGCCCCGCCCCGACTTGGTCCCTTTGCCCTTGGCCCCGTGCTCTTTTAACCGAAAAAGTGGAAAACATGTCCGCTTCGAATTGGCCACCCTCACTGTAGCCCCATCGGGACTCCCATATTCCGGACTACTTGTCCTCCATGAATCAGATGGTATCGCAGGGCCTGGGCAACGGGCTCCACCCGAGTTTCTCCCACCCCGCCATTGTCCGCTGACTGACGTCGGGAGCTCTGACCACCTCTCCAAAACCAACTGCTGCACTTGTGTTCGTCTCTCTTTCAGGTTCTGAAGTTGTCTTTTCCGGTAGGCAAGGTCCTCCAGAGACCTACAGCCGAAGCTGCGCAGAAGGGGCACGGCTTTCTTTCTCAGCCCCTTCAAGACCCGAGTCGAACACCAGACAGGCAGGCGCCATGGTGCGAATTAGCGTGCTGAACGATGCGCTGAAGAACATGTACAACGCGGAGAAGAGGGGCAAGCGGCAGGTGCTCATCAAGCCCAGCTCCAAAGTCATCATCAAGTTCCTGCTCGTCATGCAACGCCACGGTGGGTTGATGGGGTGCAAAGGCTGAAAGGGAGACGGAGAGGTGTGCAGCAGTTGATTGGTTCGCCGAGGACAAAAATCTAAGGAAGCGAGATAGTTTGAAAGGCTGCGAAGGCTGCTTCAGACAGCTGCGGACGGCCTGTCCGCTGGTTCAAACTCGACCTGGTGTCGTCTGGATTGGCCTTCCCAACATCAGGTTCCAGTGAAGGCTTTGGCCGCGGGCCGCCATTCCAAGCACCGCCCTTGCATTTGTGTTGTGACGCGGCTTCCGGCTTTCGCCTGTTGTGTGACGCGAGTGTTGTTTGGTCCCCTTTGATGTCTAGAAGTGGGAGAAAGAAGATCCGGGAAAAACTTACAGGACTGCAGCAGCGAGGCATGGAAACTGAACCCTCCCCTGGAAGGCATCGGAGGGTTTGGTGCGGGGGGGTTGCTCCTCCTCAGCTGGCTGCTCGTTTCACACGTGGGCCGACCGCTGGTGTCAGTCATTGGATCTTCTTCACGTCTCGCAGCCATCGCCGCGTACAGTCACGCCTCGTTCTGTTCTGCCATTGCACGGCATGGCCCATGCCAGAAAATGGCAGGACGGCATGGGCAATGCCGGGCACTGGTAGGATGTCATGGGGCATGACGAGTAATGGCAGGCCGGCATGGCTATTACGGAGGGCCAATGCCAGCAGCAACGCTGCTCCTAGTCGCGCACTAGTTGTGTTGCGATTGGCGCACCCCTGTCCTGGACGATGTCGAGCCTAGTCAGCAGTGATCCAATCACTGCTGACTAGGCCTGGCCGAGTCATGCTGACTCAATCAGGCAATGGGACATTTTCGGACATCCCCCCACATGTTTTTCTTTTATGGCCAGCCACGGCCAGCATACCTGAGCGAACTCCGATGGGGCGTTTCAGGATTGATGTCCCTCAGGAAGCTTTCGTGACCATGCCGCGTTTCTATGACATGTCTTGTCGCCTTCCACACCACAACAGTTAATGCAATTTTATTCATCTTCCTGCAGAGCATGTGAGAAATATCAGTTTCTTTGAGGGGATCATGTCATGGCATTGCCGCCCTGCTTTCCTCTGCAACCGGCAGTTGCAGTGTCCGGCAGTCGTTGCGGCGTCGGACAGTTGTTGCAGCCTGTGGCAATCGTTATGGTGGCCCGTAGGCTTTGTGGTAACCAGCAGTTGTTGCGGTGACAATGCACGAGAGGCGTTAACGGCAGCTCGTCATTCTAACTGCTATGCAATTTGCACATCTTCTGCAACGCTTCGCAAGGCGCTTCAGAAGTCCCGATTGTGCAGGCTTCGCAGGTCGCGAGAGCTCAACGGCAGCTTGCCAGCTCAACTGGTTTGGGAGATCTGGTTAGCACGTCGACGTTACTAGAAGAGCATGATCGCCAAAAGCGGGTGGCAGGGGCACTGGGTCCCTGGACATCCTGGTCGACAGAAGGTTTGCTGGGACTTTCTCAGCTGCATTGGGAAGAGATACACATGCGCACGGCGAAGAGACTTTCCAAGAGTTGCCCGAAGAAGGGAGCAGCAGGGAGGGGAGAGGGGGGTGATGTGGCAGAGCCTTAGTTCATCACCAGAAGCAGAGTGAGCGATTGATTTGAGCGGACATTGATAACAGGGTCCTTCTTGACCACAGGGTCAAACCTCCAAAGAAGTGCGTCAGTGGCCGGCTGAGCGTCCCTCCATCAACAAAAAGCAGCAGCAGCAACAGCAGCAGCAGCAGCAGCAGCAGCAGCCGCTGTTGCAGGGCTCGCAAGAAAAGCAGTTGTGGAGACTCCGGTACGAGGATGACGAACGACGGGCAGACACACAACGGCAGCAACTGAAGCGGCAGCACCTGGAAACTAAGCAGTGGCTGATGTGGCTGTGGAAGGGCGGGCCCGTGTGGTGCAGCGGGTCAGGAAGCTTTGGCTGAAGCTGCAGGGGTCAGAAGCATCAGCAGAGCCAGCAGTACTGGCAGTTTAGGGAGCAGCGCTGGCAGTGGCACTGTTGATGCTGCTATCAGCCCTGCCTCAAGCAAGTGTTCTGCCGGTTTGGCAGTCTGCCAAGCTGGCTATGGGGAGTCCCTCGGAGGCAGTGCCGACAGCTCTGCGGCAGAGCGCTGTCGGTGTAAACAGGGGATGAGTAGAAGGCTCTTAGAAGAAGGCTTTGCAAAGTGCTCGAGACTCTCAAGCGCTCCTCCGACGTCTTTCAAGTTGAGAGGTGTTGTTGATTTCGCTGTGGTCCAAGGAGTGGCGCGTGGCAGCAGGTCAGGGCGAGCGAGCAATGGTGCACGGACAGGTGAAGGACTTGGCCGTGGCAGCGGTGGCGGTGGTGTAGGTGCTCGGACAGCACAACGGCCAGCACCCCGTCCGCTGTGGGGTGCAGCCAGTGTCGCAGACAGTGCAGCAGCACATCTTTGGGGGAAATGTGGGCGTGGTGGAGGATTTGGCAGGTTACTGAATGTTCTGACATCTTAAGAATCTTAAAATGTTCTGCAAACAGCATCACATTTCCCATCAAACGGGAAGTGCTTGCCTCCCCAGGGGTGGGAGGCAAGAGCAGGTGAGGGGGGGGGGTGGGGGAGGGGGGAGCGAGAGGGGAGTTGGAATGGAGGATAGGGAGGAACGTGTGTGAAGAGAGGGGAGGAAGGCACAGCTCTCCCTCTACAGGTGCTGGTGTGGTGAACCAGTGGATGCCGAGCCTAGTCAGTTGTGGTGTGTTGTCCTGAGACTGAACATGCATCGCTTCCTCCTCAGATGGAGGTTCTGAGTCTGAGCCGCGTGTGCGTGCTGCAGCTGCTCACGCCCGTTTGGGGTTTCAGAGTTTGAGACGGGCCTTGGACTTGGACAGTGAAGTAGGGCAGAAGCTGAGTAGGGGTTGCATGGCACCTCGGCAGCATCGCACCGTCACAATGCCAGGAGCAACTGCAGTGGTTTGGTGGACAATTGGCGATGGAGCTGGCTCCCAGCCGTTGGGGGGGGGGGGGGGGGG
>SZWC01001662.1:160784-173103 GCA_023375785.1 Penium margaritaceum
TTGGTCTGTGCTGGCATTAAGCTTGGTCTGTGCTGGCATTAAGCTTGGTCTGTGCTGGCATTAAGCTTGGTCTGTGCTGGCATGAAGTCAGCCAGCCTCGCACAGCACCCTGTGAGTGGGCCAATGGTGGGTTGTGAGGCTAACGAGGTACAGCACTTGGACACTTCTCAGACGTTTTGCAAAACATTTGGGAATTGTTTAGCCTCACTACGCCCCAGAATTGGACAGATGGCGGGTTCTGAGGCTGATGTTGAAGCACCACCCACCTGCTGTCTTCTCATTCAGAACTCGGAGAAGTGTGACATGACAGCCCCCTGAATGGGCAAAGAGCAACAATCATTCATTCGTCCTTTTTTGTGGCTTTACATGCTTCCGATGGTTTGCCTTTTTGCGGAGTCTGCTTGCTTTCTCTCCCCTCTGCATGGGCTCTTTGGGCAAAGGGTTGTGGGACTTTGGCCTTTATCCCTTGCCTGCAGGCTGATTTGGCAAAGTGGAGTGGGTGTGTGACTTCCGTGGGTGTGAGGCAGTTGCGCGGGCTCCACAAATTGTCTGAAGGGGTGGCAAAAGGAGTTCGTTTGCGGTCTGGCACATTGACTTTGAGCATAGTTATCGACTCCCTTTTTCCATTCTACAGCAGTCGACATATTCGATTCCGAGCTGGCAAATGTACACGAAGTGTGCAAGACTGGTGGAGCCAACGGGCAGCCAATCCTATATTGGCAAGTTTGCAGTTGTCGCCCTTGCCGATTACGTGGCCGAGATTGTGATTGGGCTGAAAAGATGGCTACTGATATTTTTGTCCTTCGTCCGTTTGCAAGATGACTGCCATGAACGAGTGCCTCCACACATTCTGTCCCTTCAGCCCTATCTGGCAGGGGAAATTGTTGGGATTTGAGTGTAGGTGACCACCACGTGAGCGAGATTGTGACCCAACTGAACAGGTGGCTGAAGAACACCGTGCATTATTTCACCTCCTAAAAAATCCTTCTCTCTGTCCACTCTTCCTCCCGCTACTGGGGTGTGCAGGCTACATTGGCGAGTTTGAGTTTGTGGACGACCACCGTGCGGGCAAGATTGTGATTGAGTTGAACGGACGGCTCAACAAGTGTGGTGTGATCAGCCCCCGCTACAACGTGGGTGTCGGCGAGATCGAGAACTGGACTGCCCGACTGCTGCCCTCGCGTCAGGTCAGTGGCACACCTCTCTGACACAGGCCCATGGGTTGACTTTGCATGTTGTACGGAATTGTCTGTTGCATTCAGGCCATCGCAACACACCACAGCTCTCTCAAGCACTCAAACTGGGGTGTGCTCTGAAGTTTTGACTGGTTAGGCTTGTGAATTGTGCTGGTGTTTTCGCAACCAGGACAGACGAGCAGTAGTCTCATGTCGGTTTTTTGTTGATGTCAGATGGTTTTTTCGCACAAACCACCTGCCTGGCAGAAAGCACCTGCCTGGCGGAAACCACCTGCCTGTCAGTTTTTTTGTACACATGTCTGTGGGTGCTTTTCATCCAAGCAGGCTTTGATGTTAATTCCACACCAGGTCGCAGAAACCACATTTCCTTCTGCATTCCAGTGGACACTGTTTTGAGTGGCTCGCTCAGCTTGTCGCATCTTCAGTTTTCATCATGGAACTTCCATGACCACCAGTATGGATCCTCCTTGTCACCCACATGCCATCGCCTACTGCAATGTCTCATCTGTGTTTGCTTTTTAGAGGAGCTAGAAGCACGAACGGGCCTGTGTGGTGCCAACCCTACAGGAGTCCATGTGTTTTAAGTCCGCTGCCAGCCACACCATTTTTGTGGAAAGTGGAGGAAATGCTGCTTTTTTGGGTCTACCTTTGTCTCTGCAGGTTTTGATGGTGTCTCAGATTTGTGTTGTGATATTTGTCTGCATGCACCGTTCCTGTGTCATGTGTGGTCCTTGTGTGCAGTTTGGTTACATTGTGCTGACGACATCGGCAGGCATCATGGACCACGACGAGGCTAGGAGGAAGAATGTGGGAGGGAAGGTCCTTGGTTTCTTCTACTGAAGGGGAAGTGTTTTTGACGTTGCATGCGGTTAATTGTACAACCACAAAGCTTTTCAGAAAGTTCGCACAGTTTGCGAATCCCGTTCTATCCCAACCAGGTTCCCTTTCCACCCTTCGAACCCTATTCCCTTTGTCCTCGAACCCTGAAAACCAGAAGAATTGCTCTTAACATGAACGATGATGAGGTGATTCGGTGATAGCTGTCCACATGCATTTTTACCAAAGCCTCCCAACATATCTTTATCTTCGTAGCAGTTTTAGTGTTGACTACAGCGCACACTGCAATGCAATAAAGGCTTCCAGGGAAATCTGCTATTCTTTGGTGTGACTTTACAACCCTCGAAACTGTGCCCACAGGGATGACGGGCCTACTGTTATGCATTTGCTGCCCTACGACAACATCCTCTTCATGGAGTGGGGTGGACCCCCCCCCCCCCCCCCCCCCCCCCCCCCCCTCCCACCCCCCTTCCCAAAAACCTTGGTATTCCCTAGGGAGGGAACTAAAGTGACTTTGATGTGGTGGCTAATTTCAATTATGATGGTTGATAGGCTTTGAAGAATTTGCTTTCTCAAACTGCATGTATTTTCCAACATGCCCATACCATTCCACGTTTCTAGACACATTAATGTAGTTTCCTTCAATGCATGAAAAGGTGAGTTGCTGCTTTCAACTGTTCAAATGCGTAAGCAAGGGAGTGGGTAGCATGTGATGTTATGGAAGGCGATGTTTTCATAAAATGTTTAGAGTATGAACAACCTCCCTCATCTAAAATAGAGTGGTTAGGATAAAGCATGTAAATGTAGTGAATTAAACGTATTATCTTGGACTAGAGTAAAATCAACCCTTTATTTTTTGTCTCATCCCCTTTCCCACACAGGTAGTTGGGTTAAGTTGGGATAACAAAAAATTATGACACTGTCCTCGGAACTGTGTGGCCTCAAAATCGGTGGCATATCTAGAAAACCACATGATGGCACACAATTGTCTATAGAACATTGTGCGGCCAATCGAGTGCGAACGAGTACTTTTCGAGATGCGCCATCAACTTTGAGGTCGCATATTTTGGAGGAAACTTCCTAAAATATTGCTATCCCAAACATACCCCAAGATTCGCCGTGCTGTTGCCCTGCTATCCTACACTTGCGTAAAGAGAACTTAATACTACTAAGAAACTAGTGGCATTGGCTGCACGCAGGCTTGCATCGGGGTTACGTACTAATAGACTGAAGCCGGGTTCAAACATGTTATCTGCTTTGGAAACGAGTTTTGCTCAACCTTCCCCTCCTGTCCGAGAAGTCGTCGTCCGTGAAGTCAAGTGCTTGCTTGTGATGTCCGGTATCTGTTTCGGAGAAAACCGTGGTTGCTACGCGAAGTCTGTCCGATTCGCACGTATTTCTCGGACTGAGAGCCGCTTCCGCAAGGAAGATCGCGCTCAGAGAGGTCCTGTCTTCCGGACGCGACAGAAATGCTGAAAAAACAAGAGGCAGGTGTTGCACGCAAAGCGTGCATAGGGTTACATAGTAACCGAGCAAAAGTATTCATATTGGTATCTCTTAAGAGGCTAAATAATTGCCCGCAATCTGGACCACATAATGGAAGGTTTGCCATGAGAATTTAATTCATCCATGGAAACAAAAACTGGTTGTAAGTGGACTGCCAAACTGTCACACGCATTCGTTCAAACTATTTTTTTTGTTTCGCATTGTGTATGGTTTAGGCGAACTCTTTGTAATTTACATCAAGCTACGCTACATTTGTTCCAGCTTGTGTGGATGTAAAATAGAAAAAAAAAAAACCAAAAAGTGAACGAATTCGCTTGAAATTATAGTATTGTATTTAACAATTCACCGACATATCGAAAAAGAACCTCAAAAGGTATTTATTCTATTTTTTTATATGGTTTGATCTGATTATTAATTTGGTACCAAATGCTCCGGTGCCCATTGTTTCGCCAGATTTAGCAGCGCTGCCCATAGTCGAAATCAACATGACAGTGGTGCCCTTGTTTTCGAATATCCGTCCGAAAACGGAATTCGACTTCGCTCTCGAGGCCGGCGACTGCCGACCTCGAGCGCGAAATCGGTGACTTCTGACACCGGCCGAGTCGATGTCAGAAGTCGGCATGATGCGAGTTTTGGAGTTCGCAACTGCGAACTCCAAAACTCGCGACAGGGTAACACACATATCGCAAACCCCCCCCAATATCCGACAAACCCCCTAGTGACACTGGGGGGTTTGGGTTTTATTTTTTTACTTGCCCGGGCATCTGCCGGGCCCCGCGGTAGCGGGGCCCGGCAGATTCCCTTTCATTTATCACACGTGCGCCGCGTCTGGCAAACCCTCCCAAACCTACGACAAACCCCCTAGGTTAAATGCAAGGTTTGGGTTTTATTTCGGACGGAGTAGTTATATACCCATCGTTTCGCCAGATTTAGCAGCGATGTCCATGGTTTGTAACAAAATAACAGCGATGCCCATATTTGTCCTTCTTGGGCACGACTGTCATGTTTCTCATGTATTCACCGAATTCGACATGGATTTCGACTTCGACGGCGGAGCCGAACTTCGCCCGCCATCGCGAGCTTGCAGGAGGGGTTCCGCGGCGAACCCTCCCTGCGAGCTTGCGATGACACTGCCAAACCCCCTATTTAGACTAGGGGGTTTGCCGTAGGTTTGGGGGGGTTTGCGAGTTGCGGTGCACGTGTGATAGAAGATAGGGAATCTGCCGGGCCCCGCTACCGCGGGGCCCGGCAGATGCCCGGGCAAGTAAAAAAATAAAACCCAAACCCCCCAGTGTCACTAGGGGGTTTGTCGGATATTGGGGGGGGTTTGCGATATGTGTGTTACCCTGTCGCGAGTTTTGGAGTTCGCAGTTGCGAACTCCAAAACTCGCATCATGCCGACTTCTGACATCGACTCGGCCGGTGTCAGAAGTCACCGATTTCGCGCTCGAGGTCGGCAGTCGCCGGCCTCGAGAGCGAAGTCGAATTCCGTTTTGGGACGGATATTCGAAAACATGGGCACCACTGTCATGTCGATTTCGACTATGGGCAGCGCTGCTAAATCTGGCGAAACAATGGGCACCGGAGCATTTGGTACCTTTATTTTTTTACTTGCCCGGGCATCTGCCGGGCCCCGCGGTAGCGGGGCCCGGCAGATTCCCTTTCTTCTATCACACGTGCACCGCAACTCGCAAACCCCCCCAAACCTACGGCAAACCCCCTAGTCTAAATAGGGGGTTTGGCAGTGTCATCGCAAGCTCGCAGGGAGGGTTCGCCGCGGAACCCCTCCTGCGAGCTCGCGATGGCGGGGGAAGTTCGGCTCCGCCGTCGAAGTCGAAATCCATGTCGAATTCGGTGAATACATGAGAAATATGACAGTCGTGCCCAAGAAGGACAAATATGGGCATCGCTGTTATTTTGTTAAAAACCATGGACATCGCTGCTAAATCTGGCGAAACGATGGGTATATAACTACTCCGTCGTATTAATTTTTTAAATGATATTAACCTGTTCTTGTATTGTGAACATGCTAGTTTCACACGTTTATTATGAGCCTCACTAAATAAAGGACGGAGTTGTTATATGCCCATCGTCGCGGTAGATAGATCCGCGGTGCCCAATGTCGAAATCAAAGCGTATGCGGTGCCCAAAGTCGTTTCCGACTCGCATGCGGTGTCCATAGTCGGAATCGAAATGACTGCAATGCTCATAGCTGAAATCGACATGACATCTGTGACCCCGGTTAGTGTGAGGTATGGGCACGCGTGATATATGTTTCATGGTTTTAACGTTTTGGACATTGATTTCAACAACCATGATAAAAGAGATGTCTTCGCCGATCGTTCTTCAAATATGGAAGAATACCGCGTGGTTTGTTAGGGCTCCGACGCCATGTTCACGAGGGTCTTACATAACATAATGTAACGCTTGACCTCGTACATAGGCGCTGCACACCATCGTGTCAATTGTGTCACGTCATGTCTGTTTTTTCAAGGTTCGACGAAGGTTAACATTTTGTACAAACGTAGGTACCTAACACGCCCGTGTGTTCGCGCGCATCCGCATCTGATGTTGACAGCCTGTCACGGTTCACACTCTGCCGGGTTCCCGAGTCGCCATGTATCTCCCATCATGCACGGTCACCATGTGCCTACCATAGCATCTGTCGTACGCAGTACAGGAAAATATATTCTGACGTTCGAGAACAGTTGCGGTTGGGGGAGGGGGGGTGGTCTGGCCGTGCATTGCATTGTGTTGCTTCGAAGCGTTGTTGATGTTGGTCGAGCCCACGGCAACCTCGTAGACGGCGCATGCGGGACGACCGTGGGCATCCAATGTATAAAGGTACCAAATACTCCGGTGCCCATTGTTTCGCCAGATTTAGCAGCGCTGCCCATAGTCGAAATCGACATGACAGCGGTGCCCATGTTTTCGAATATCCGTCCGAAAACGGAATTCGACTTCGCTCTCGAGGCCGGCGACTGCCGACCTCGAGAGCGAAATCGCCGACTTCTGACATCAGCCGAGCCGATGTCAGAAGTCGGCGTGATGCGACTTTTGGAGTTCGCAACTACGAACTCCAAAACTTGCGACAGGGTAACACACATATCGCAAACCCCCCCCAATACCCGACAAACCCCCTAGTGACACTTGTGGGTTTGGGTTTTATTTTTTTACTTGCCCGGGCATCTGCCGGGCCCCGCGGTAGCGGGGCCCGGCAGATTCCCTTTCATTTATCACACGTGCGCCGCGTCTTGCAAACCCTCCCGAACCTATGACAAACCCCCTAGGTTAAATGCAGGGTTTGGCTTATACTTTTTTACTTGCCCGGGCATCTGCCGGGCCCCGCGGTAGCGGGGCCCGGCAGATTCCCTTTCTTCTATCACACGTGCACCGCAACTCGCAAACCCCCCCAAACCTACGGCAAACCCCCTAGTTTTAATAGGGGGTTTGGCAGTGTCATCGCAAGCTCGCAGGGAGGTTTCGCCGCGGAACCCCTCCTGCGAGCTCGCGATGCCGGGCGAAGTTCGGCTCCGCCGTCGAAGTTGAAATCCATGTCGAATCCGGCGAATAGATGAGAAATATGACAGTCGTGCCCATTTTCGCTCGAAGAAGGACAAACATGGGCATCGCTGTTATGTCGTTAAAAACCATGGGCATCGCTGCTTAATCTGGCGAAACGATGGGTATATAACTACTCCGTCCATGTATAAAATGTTCGGTTTTATGAACAAAATGCCCATAGAGTGTCCCGATGGCGGGTACGATGCACCACAGTGGTGCCGTACCTGTCACTTCATCCTGGTTCCCGCCGGACGAGAGCGACGACTACGGCACAGATGATCCGTGCTTGACGCAACAGACACCAAGTGCCGAGAACGACGATGCACCGGCAGCTGCAGTCGACGGGGCCCCACGCCGTGAAGCCAACGGACCCCTCAGGATGTCCCGTGTAGGCGGGCGTGTGCAGTCTACGAAGGGCGGGACCGTCGGTTCTGACGATGAGGCACGGGCAGTCGACGCCAAGGCAAAAGCCGCTCCCGCACGCATCTCTGACCCCACCCCACGTGCTCCCCCGAAGAAGCGGAAGGCTGCGGTGGACTTCCCGGGTGGCACGGTGTTCCAGGACATGGCCGCGTGCAAAGCCGCAGTTGAAGAGTATGCGGTACACAACCGCATGGCTTTGAGGTGGTTGAAAAGCGACCCCACTCGGTTCGTGGCCCGATGCAAACAGTTCGCAACAAAAGGCTGCCCGTGGATTGTTCGTGCCGGGTACAACAAGAAGTCCGGTGCAGTCAATATCACCTCGTTCGTGGATGGCCATCTTTGTGACCCCGGCCTTGGCCGGGGTAACCCCGTGCGTACCATGAGGTGGGTGGCACGACAGATTGAGGACACCATCGCCAGGGACCCGTCGGTCAAGCCTAAGGCACTCCAGGCGGTCGTGACAGAAGTCGCCAAGACGAAGGTGTCGTACACCACCCTCTACCGCGCAAAGAAGCTCTGCCTGGAGAAAATGTACGGCAAGAAGTCCGAGTCCTGGAGCATGTTCCCAGGATATGTGGACGAGGTAAGTTCTGCCGCTGGTGAATCCTGTTTGTAACGGTTTGTGTAGTGACATAGTTCGAACAGTCATCCCGTCCCATGTCTTCTACTATGCAGGTCCTGAAGGTTGACCCGCTAGCCATCGCGAAGGCCGAGAAAAACCGTGACACCGGTGCCTTCGACCGTGTGTTCATCGCACCAGGTGCCTGCAGGCGGGGTTTTGAGTACACGAGGAGGGTCCTTGTCATGGATGGGACACACCTGAAAAACGGTCACAAACAGGTACTGCTCATCATGCAATTCTTTGATGCTAATGACAACGCCATGCCTGCTGCATACGCTCTCGTGTCCGGGGAAGATGAGCGTAACTGGACTTGGTTCTGCGAGTTGGTGGCAGCAGCGTACCCGAAAGCAGCAGCTCAGGGGACCGTGGTCATTTCGGACTGGGAGAAGGGACTGGCTAACACAGTCGAGGCGAAGCTGGCCGGGGCGACTCACACGTACTGCGCGTGGCATCTCATGCGCAACGTGCAGTCCAAGTGCTGGGGCAGGTCTGGTGCATTCTTCTGGAACCTGGCACACGTCACGACGCAGGCGGACTGGGACGCAGCGCTGGCCGAGATGCGGCGTACAACACCGAGGGCGGTGGACTACTTGTTGGGCGGTAATGGTGAGCCCGGCATCCCGAAGGAGCGCTGGAGCCGCCTCTTCTGTCCGGTTCCCCGCGGTGGGCATACCACCAGCAATGCCATCGAGTCTCTCAATGGCAAGCTGGTGGAGCTCCGCAAAATGTACCCGTTTTTTTGCTTCGTGAACCTCCATCTGTTCGTGCAGCGGTTGTGGCACATTCGCCGCAGGTTGGCGCACGACGCCCCGGGCAACGTTGCGCCCGCGCTCTACCTGAAGCTGTAAAACAACTGTGACCGCAGCAGGGAGTACGCCCTGGACTTGGACGGCGACGAGAGGGGACCGTGGCTGACTGGAACAGCCACTCGGCGCAACGGCACCCCACGCGACGTCGACCTCACGACGAAGGACTGCACGTGCGGGCGTTGGCGGGAATATGGTGTGCCTTGTCCGCACGCTTGCAGCCTGCTGCTGGAGAACGCGATGAACCCGGTCGCGTATGTGGATCTCGGGTATCTGAACCTGAGCTACAAGCGCTGCTACAACGCGCCTTTCCCACTGCCAAAGGTACGGCAGATCAAGGCAGCAGAACCCAAGTGGAAGCAGCCGGGCCCTAGTTGCGGGCGCGGACGCCCGGCCACGGTGCGTCTGGACAGGTACACAAAAGTGAAGAAACGGCACATCTGTGCACGCTGTGGGAAGCAGGGACATGTCAGGCGGGCCTGTCCAAACATGGAGGCGTCAAGCCCAGAGGCGATGGCAGCAGCACGCGTCTCCGAGCTTGACGCCGAGAGACGCATGCGTGCCTCCTGCAGGAGCAACGTGGACGCGATGGAGTACTCAGGAGATGAGGCTGATGATGCACCACCTGCGGCAGAGGAGGGGGAGTCTGAGGAC
Organism: Penium margaritaceum; assembly: GCA_023375785.1. Taxonomy (NCBI): domain Eukaryota; kingdom Viridiplantae; phylum Streptophyta; class Zygnematophyceae; order Desmidiales; family Peniaceae; genus Penium; species Penium margaritaceum. Next base: position 170,393 of record SZWC01001662.1, read on the forward strand.
GAGGAGGAGAAGGAGGAGGAGGACTCCCACGAGGAGGGGGAGGACGATGAGGAAGGGGAGGCGGAAGAGGACGACGATGGGGGGGGAGATGGAGAGGAGGCACAGGAGGAGGGGGGGGAGGGGGGCAGGAGGTAGTCGACCCTGTCTCTGTGTCCAGCGACGAGGAAGGAGTCGACCACCATGATGCCGAGGACCGTGAGGAGGCCTGGATGGCCTTCCATGCTGAAGTGGATAGCATCAATCGGTCCTTTGGTCTTTGGTGAGTCATTAGTTGTATTCATTGCCATTATTTGAGGTATGTTGTGCTTTTACCGGCATTCATGCGTCCTAACACTGTTTTCCCTACGTGTGTGTGCTTTGCAGAGGTGGACCTCTTAAGGATTGATGAAGAGCAGGTGCAAGCCAGATAACATGTGGCCGGAAAATGCATCATGCCATTACATTAGGGAGTAGCAATGTAGTTGTTGACATTGTACTTCTCTTCAGTGCCTGCTGTGGAAGATTGTTACTCAAAGAATGCCTTGTTTGTGCTTTCCTTCCCCATGTTGTCCTCTGCTCACAACCCTATTGTTTTTAAATAAAACACAACCAAAGATGTGAAAAGGGCTGTTTCCTAAGAAGAGCTGATTACTGTCATGAAATTGTACTGAAGAATTGTGAACAGAAATTCTGGTGCCCAATAGTGTTTTGGATGTTCAGCAACAAGTACATAAACATTACAAGCACAGTCATTTCATTCTCTTGCATCAATACTTTGAAGAACCCATTGACATGACTTGTGACGAACAGGAGTTCACATGGATCTTCCTCATGGGAGTTGGTGCGACATTAGTGTGCCAGAAACTGTATTCCTACTTGTGGCCGCCAACAAAAACAAGATATGTAGGCATGTGCCACTGTTCAGCGACAAACAACGATGCACTGCAACTGGACACGTACATGAGTGACACAGAGACAGAGGACAACCATGGAGTGGAAGACTTCTACGAGAGTGGTGACGAAAACATCGACTCCGAGGACGACGAAGAGGACATATTCTTCGATGCAATGGGATGTCAGGGACGTCAGGGTTGTGGTTGTGACCTGTGCCACTGGCTATGGCTGTGCAGTGTACTGGATCCAAAGTGGCTAGACCCAGAGTGGACTGGGTAGTACGTGCATAATTATTACTTGCGTACCCACGTTTATCCGCGGAATAATTCATCAATGTCCATACTTCAGCCGACAATAAAGCTTCCATACCCATGATAGAGACAACATTAATACAGTACTGCCCATACATGATGAATGAATAATACTCATGTGCCCTATGTGCCCACATGAATAACAACTTCATGCCCTCAAATGTGATGTGCACGGTAATGAATATGACTCATATGCCCTATGTGCACAACAAATTAAAAACTTCATGCCCATACATGGTGGTGAAAATATGGCATATACCCACATGTTTATGTATAAAATAACTCCTCTGCCCATAGAACATGTGCAATAAAACAGGGATACCCATTGAACAGAGTGTGAAATACCTCTTATGCCCATGGTTGACAAGAAAATAAAACTGCAATGCCCAGAACAGTACGTGAAATTCATGTCATATACCCAATGTTCACAATGTCACAAGCATGGATTGGCCACTACGGACTCGGCGGCTCCGACCATATCCATGGCTCCCATGGGTCGCGACAGTTTGGCGGCCTGCCACTTGGCATGGGAACACCCAAGTTCCAGGCCATGTGCTCCGGGGTAGCAGGAGTCACGACCCATGATGGTACAATGTACCCCAACCTTGCGTTACGTGCGACATAGCGGTCCCACGCCTCCTTCAATGCCACCCATGCCTGGTGTACGGCCACAGGATCCTCCACGGGAGTACCCCATTACTGATGTGGCAAGCCATTAGGACGGGCGGCGTTGTCCATGTCCGCCGAACGTGTTCGACAAAGGTCGACGGTAGGAGTAAACTGAGCGCATTTTACTATCGGGGAAGCACCTTCAATGCACGGCAAACTATCGGTTCAACGTGCGAACCGGTACAACAAGCGGGTCACTAGAACAACCTCTTCGCGTGACCGTAGCGAGCATTCATTGGCGACTTCCAGGCGACGCGCAGACGTCGGCTACAGCGCGACGATGGCAGTCCACATGCTTCGCTCCAGGTTGTACGGACCTCCCGCCGCCGAACGGTAGACGACAATGTTGTGCTTTGTGCTGTTCCTGTACAGTTTACTGTGACCACTCGGTCGTGTCCATACTCGTGCAGATCCCTGAGGCAGGCGGCCCTGGTGACACCGGCGCGACGACAGGCGGCGGACTACCCGTCTGGAGCTGACCGACCACTGTTCCAGAGCCCCAGATGTCACCGGGACTCCTTGCTGTGACTTCTACGTCTTGCAGGCGCTTTTCGGCGGACGGGGCATGAGGCCCATTTGCATGTTTTTGCATTACACACTCACTGTCAGTCGATAGATGCATGCATGTGACCAGTCGTTGCGTGCGTCTTTTGATTCTGCACGTCTAGGTTCAGACGGCGTAGGATTCTGACATGTGTGCGCAGAGTTACGGCCAAAACAGTGGTTTTGGGCCGGTTTTAGGACAGCTCTTGGACTGCCGCGTGCGACACCCGCCGTGCGCCGCGGCAGGTATTTATGCCCTGGACCTGTCAGTTGTCATCTCTCTCTGCATTTACTAAGCTATTGAAGCTTATGAGA
>SZWC01001662.1:257264-271773 GCA_023375785.1 Penium margaritaceum
TCCTCCTCCTGCTGCTGCTGCTGTTGCTGCTGCTGTTGCGCGTCTGGCTGCGACTGAGCCAAATGGGCGAGGAAGGAGCGAGGGCTGGGCGACATCGTAGAGCCATGACCGCTGCTGCTGCTGCCGTTGTCCCCGCTGCTGATGCTGCTGCTCGTGATGTTAGGGCAATCCGCTTGTACGCAAAGGCGTTTGGCGGGTCGAGATGTCCAACAATATGTGTGGTCCGGAATGGCGCTGTCGATTTGTCTCCCGTCGGCGGGCATGAGTGTGGGTGACTCCATTGGAAGAGCTCTTGCGGCAGGGCGTTAGTGGGGGGAGATGAAAGGTTCAGGTTGCTCGTGTCGAATACGCATTGCCAATGTGCAGAATTCGGCTCTTGTACGCACGGCTCCATTCCAGGTTGCTGGTGCTCGTGCTTTGCTGCCTGCCACGACAGAACGTCATGCGTTGCTCGTCTGTGCAATCGAGGCCTCAGGCCACAACCGCGGACTGATCGTCCGATTGCGGACAGCCCTATCCGCGTCAATTGCACCTCACATCTCTCTGTCCATCTTTCGTCGGCCAATGAGGGGAGGTGTTTGACCTGGTGTGCTTAGGTGCGAGCGAAGCTTCTTCCTCACAATCATTCGAGAATTCGTTCATGTTAAAACATGAATGAATTGATTTAGATACATGACTGGTGTTAGCCCGAGTCTATTCCTTCTCTTTAAAGAGTTCACGTTATTCTTAAGCATAGTCACTCGTTTCATATCCTGGAAGAACTAATTGACTTTATCCAGAATGACCGGGTACCTTTTCGATGTCGGCAGAGTCACTATTGCCACCCTGGAGAGATTCGCAAGCGACTGTTCGGGGGTTCGCCAGCTCTAGCCAGAGAAACACGGTGAATCACAGCGCACAGAGTAGGTTTGCGACAGCTGATCAAGACTGGAATGAACTGTCAAAGCCACGCGGCGATGCTTTTACGGCCCGACAAGAGAAACTGTCATTTCAATGTTACGCGTGCTGCATGGCATTCCGGCTTGTCGCTCTCAGAAATCGCATCCGATTTCGTGAAACCAACTCCGACGGATGACAACTGGCTTGATTCTCAGAAGCGACGGCCCCGCGTGACCGTTGTACGAGTGCGGATTTTCCATCGTATCTTTCCGATCATAAAAGACCACATCGGATCCTCACGACAAGCAGTTCGTTACACATACTTCAGAGGTCCCGTTCGGTTTCGTCATCATGGCGTAATCCGCAGTGGCAAGCGGCCATAAAAGGTAAATGCATTATAAGCAGGCAATAACAGAAAGGAACCCAAGCGTACTTCAGATGATGTACGACGCCTTCGAAAGCCTTGAATCCCCGCCAATGACTTCTTTGAAGTTTGTTCAATCCTTTACTTGAGGAGCTGTTTTCACCTTTTGAACTACTGGGTAACGTCCACGAAGGCGAAACCAGCATGAGCAGCCTTACGTCTCCAAATGCTCACTGAAAATCGATGAACTATCGACGATGACGCGCGACCTGTCGACAAGCATGACCAAGGTGTCCAGTGACTCGAGTTATGGAAACAAATGGAAACCAAACAGAGCTCCATGCGGGAAGAAGAAAGGCATGCTTCAACATTGGCTTCGGCATTTGCCTGCAGGATCTTTGCGGGCCCAAATCTGATCTTGCAAGTTGGACAATATCGCCCGCAAAAGGCAATGCCATTGACCGTGAACATGGACCTATCCATTGTGGCAACCAACACCAACAAGAAGCAATCTCACTGATGGCGACCGAGACGAATGTGGATGAATGACCCGGTCAACAATATCCAAGTTTATGATGGGCTCATGCCATAGAGGTCAAAAAAAAACGTACTAACCCTCCTCATGTATCACAACTTCCAACCATACTTCAAATATGGAAACGGTAATCGATTCAAAAACGAATTGGTACGGGAAGCTTAGCCCAGTGGGCCAAAAGCGCAGTGACTGAGAGTTTCCGACCCTCAACCTATCCTATCCAACCGCCCAGAGGCCGGTAACCCATTCAAGCCGTGAGGAGAGGCCGGCCCGCACTACAAGTTCAAATTCCTGGAAACATTGTCATGGGAGTAATCATGCTTGAACCATGCAATAATGCGCTCGATTCCAACATAAAAAAAACTATTTTGAATCGATTCAATTGCACTTCTACAAATTCAATAAGGTAACTAAGAATTCCACCTACAAAACAAACCCATGCCCAAGTCCACGTAGTGAAGTTTACCAACCCCTCAATCATATATTGGCTCGTTTGACCGTTTGTGGTAAGAAAGGTTGTTATAAATCAATTTGTATTTCTTACTAACTTAAATCATTCCGTTCTAATGAGACATCACTGATCCATATTATTTGTAGACAGTGTATGTGCATTACCTTGTCAATGCTCCTCAATAATTCGCAAGAAAGTAGGGCAAAGACCAAGCAAATGCAAACTCGCCGAAAGAATGGCCTCCATGATATTTTCATTGAAAAAACTCTGTTCAATGCATTAAGACATAATACTTGAGGCTCGTGCTTACAAGTTAGCCGTTAAACATGATTGCATTCCGGTGAGTGAATGTCAAAAAGTCCAAAGTTTTGTAGGAGGCAAAGGAGAGGGGAAAGAGAGGGAAAGCTTGCAATAGATTCCTATTAGAAATTAAGTGCCATGGACAGGGTTGGATGTAACTTAGTCGAGGAAAAAACATTGCAAAAAGTGAGAGTCACGCAGCGAGAGGGTTGAGCTAGTGAAAGCTCCCCCACAATAGGGTGAGGTGTGAGCTGGACTGTGATCATGAGGTTACCCATTCGGATCCTGCTCGAGCCTAACCCTCCAATTGCATTTTCCACACATGTAAGCAACATGCAGTCTAGGGAGTAGAACCCGGGCTAGCTAGCAGGAACCAAGCAAGCCCCTCCTAAAAAAAGCACGAAACTATGAGCATGAAGCAAGCATCATACTTGAAGTAATAAACTTTGTTGATTGCCCTACTGCTCAGTTGTGTATCACCTTGTACACTTTTGCTTCCTCATGTTGATGGAGGGGGTTTCACCTAACATCGCCGGGTCAGTCACTTGTAGAGGTGATGTGTGCGCGGTGAGCCCAAAGATCAATTGTGTTTACAGAACTGACCCACAATCAAGTTTAACATGACTACCACACCATTAGTGATTCTGACGACGTATCTTTGTCTTCTCTTGGTTCACACACAAGGTGCACCTAAGCTAGGCCATGACAAGTTGACATTTCCTAAGGCGTTGCGAAGCAAGTTGAGTGCCATATTTTTCTTATTCAAAATTCAAAGGAGGGGTACGAGTAGCAGCAGCAACAACATCATTAATAACAGCAGTCGTCGTACCTGTGGGCAACACTTGTAATAACACCAGTTGCGTCGACAAGCATTGTCACTGTCAGAAGTTGATTTTGTTGTAGTAGCAAGTGCTACTACATTTGACCTTTCCATGTGCCATTGAAGCAACAATGCATCAGCTGCAAGCTGTGAATAACTACTCCCTCCACTTCTGCAAGAGAAACATCAGCTGTAGGACTAGAAAAAATCAGACATTTGCGTAAGCAATGATAGCAACATCAGAAAGAGTAAACTTCCAGAAACAGTGCGAAGAAGCAGCTACATCAACGACAACACTGCAGGCAAGAAACTAAATCACAGCTTCGTGAACTATTCAGCAACGAGCGTGTCCACCAATCATGGGGTTCATGCTTGGGAGATTCTTTGGTCCCATGATTCCACAGCTCGTTGAGCAGTGGGCTTGCTCCCTGTGGACTCAAGCCCAACCTCAGGAATGAAAACAATGGATAGAAAAGGATTCTATTGTGTTCCATAGATTCTCCGTGGGAGAGTCATAAACCCATAGACACAAGGTCACTTTCTTCGAAGCAACCCGGATCACACTTGATTTATTCAACTTGATTTGAATTTCTACTTTAAGAAATACTTTCATTTACAAGAAAAGGACATGCAATGCCGTCATGGATGAGCACAAACATAAGGCATGGATAACCACCACCTACGGAAGAATGAGGTGGACATGCAAGCTGGGCATTGGCAAAGGTCTTCTCTACAGCATGTACCAGAGAGCACCAATGTACGGCAGCACGTTGGGAACGGAGGCATCGCTCGACTTTGAGCGATGGTGTACAGATAGGTGGAAGTGCACTTGCTCTCAATGACCGTGATGGAGTCGCGAGAGGCCAAGGCCGCCATCGCCTACTTGTCCCTATGCTCATGGGTCTCCGTTGAGCACTGACGAGCCCCACAAGAGGCGCATATCTTTGCCACATCGGCAAGAAAGATTATTTCCTTTTTATCTAGGCCACAAAGGGTCTCCCCTACCAGCAGCAACCAGAAATTCCTCCTCTGCAGGGGCACCACTTACTTTGATGTATTTTCCTTCTTGGCCGGACGAATGGCAGTCCTTAGATTGATTCCCCGATGTCCTTCCGTGTCCACGGTGGTGACATCCAACTCCTAGGTGGTGCTACCTCGTGGTCCACCAGTGTGAGGTTCGAGCGAAAGAATCTCCTCCCATCCGGCTGCAAAAATACGTCGTTGGGCTGAAATCGCACGCTAATGGTGTGCTCCCTACTAATCTCTGCCATCTCTTCACGGATGACATCGTGGAAGCACCGCACTACTCCCCCTCCCTCTCAGTCCACGTCACCGTGGTCGGCTCCAACCCGTCCAACCCACTTTTCCATGTCTCTGAGAGGGAGGCCAAGCAATCCAACACCTGCTCTGTGCATGGCGACAATAGCTTATGAATGGCTCACAGTGGCTGCCCCCGCTACATGAGCAATGATGCTAGGTAACGACGAGTGCCTCCTCCACATGCCACCCCCTGGAACTCGCAAACCACCACGCACTCATCTGCTGGTAGAGCCTCAGCGTTGCGCTCTAATACAGGACCTCCATCGATAGTAACATCCCAAACATGTGCAGAGGTATCTCCTGTTGCACCCTCCCACGGAGGAGTCCTAGGAAATTGAGGTCCCTTTTTGCATGGAGGAAGGCGCCAAACTCGGACACGAGGACGTGTCCGAGTTTGGTGGGAGGTGGGAACCGATCGTGTAAGCATAAATGAAGGGTGCTCGATCAGAAGCTCTCAATTAACCAATGCCGCCAAAGCCTAATGGAACTTGCATATGTCACTTGGCCACCCGCATAAGGTCCCAATCCTTGAATACCTCAATTGACACCTTCGTGATCTGAAGCAGGCAGAGGACCGTCTCCCACACCGTAGTATTGAACTGATTCAACATGGCTAGCTACCACCACTCTGGCAGAATTTCCCGCACGTTGAAGTTTGCCCTTAACACCACGCAAAGACGGAGGAGCATCACGACCTCCATACATCTGCGCTACCCACAGCCACGGATATGCGCCTAAAGCCATTATCAACCCAATCTGTCTCAAAGGACAGGACACCCATAAGACAACCCAAAAGTTGCAATTTTCGAGTCATCCACGGCAAACATGCCATGATGTTCCCAATTTACACGCGGAGGCCTAGTAGCACCATAGCATCTACCTTTGTTTCCATGCATGCGTCTAGTAGCCACATCGGGCCGCAGATGGTTGCATCATCTTGGAAAGCCCCCATGTTTCCTCTCCGGTTGCCTTTTTCCACCACCAAGGTCCGAAAGTCCACCTTTCGAACCAGTGAGAGTGCGAGGTCAAAGAGAGCCAAGCCCATGGGATCCTTGTGCTTTACCCCTTGAGCACTCTCATTGATGGTGGGGGACTTGACACCAAAGAGGAGAATCTGTACCAGGCAAACCTAGAATTGACGGGATAGGAGATCCATATCCTAATGTTGTAAAAGTGCACTGCCTCAAAGACAAACACACGCTCGACTTCCTTCAAGGCGTTGCATATGTCGAGCTACAACAACCAAAATATCGGGTTGGCCACCAGGATGGACCAAACTCCTCAAACCAACAATGGCTCTCCATCCAAGACACACATGCCGTATTGATAAGGCCAAAGGACTACCATGAGCTTCGCCATGTCTTGGAGAAGGAGTAAGTTCCCCTAGAGCTGGAGCTACACCTTCCCAACCGCAATAGGATGCAACCCCTCGTTCTTGGTTGCTCCATTTGGGAGAGGGATAAGGGTACTCCGACCCAAGCAGTTTGCAATGCGCGGCAAGAGGGCACCGTCAAGGATGGTATTGAGGCTTATGCAAAAATTGGCCATGGTCGCCGAAAAGTCGAGGCCTGCTTCATGAAGGAGGTCCTTGATGAGCCCAAGGGATCCCAAGCTGGAACCCCACCTCTCTCATTGCTTTCCTTAGCATCTCCTTTGTGATCAGGTCCACACCGCTTGCCTCTAGATCAGCATAGCCCTGCACCCATTACGATATGGAAAAGCATCCTAGGGGATGATCCACCTATAGTGTTGTCATGATGGCGGCCGTGCCGGACATAGGCGGGTGGTACTGAACAAACTTCACCCCTCGTGATATCACCCTTGCATGGTCAAGGCTTTTCACCTTCTGGCATGTCTGTGCCGTCTCCATCTCCTTCTCTGTTGTTTCCTAGTGGGTTGTACGCTAAAAGACAATCCATCCCGTGCGGCTGGGTGCACCACCTATAGGGCCTCTTTGACGAGGCCCGCCGAGTCCTCGGCCTCCAACCATAGACACTACTCCAGAATGACGCCGTCCATCGGAAGGAGCTCATGGGTGATGTCCCATGGCTTCCCTCGTAGGCATTAATGTCTGCATGCGACAAAGGACGGATCTGCAATGTACTTCTCTTGTGAGGGGACACGACGGAGGAGGACTTGGAGGTTGAGAAGTACCCACCAAGATTATAGGCCTTCTAGGGGAAGGTAGGGTTGACAACCAAGGATCAACAGCTTTTCAAAATAGCACTCGCTAAGTACCTCGGCTCACCTTAGAAGCGGAAAAACACTCACGTGGTCTAGATAGAATTCTCCTCTCCTCCTATCGCTGGCCAATTGACCCCGCCAAAGCACTCATAGTCGAGACCCTAAAGGGACTTCCATGCCGGCATGATTGTGAGGTCTCTGGTCCATAGGAGCCCGCCCGAGGCTATGAGAATTAGTTACTGGATGATGAAAAAAACTCCTTGTTGAGCGGCCATAGCTCATCCAAAATACCAATGCAACCTGCCGGTCCGGTTCTGGATGCCCGAAGCAAGGAGGACAGAGCCCGTCCACCAGAACATTGTGTTCTTGTCCTTCTTAGTGGTACAACACCTGTTGGTCCGGCGTGGAAGCGTCGCAGGCTCAATGTCTATGGGTGTGGAGGCGATCCATACTCGCTCTTATACCTTCCAACATCGGATCCACCACCAGGCGCAAATTGCCCTTAGCCACAAGGTTGTCCACATGAGCCTGCTACACCAAGCCGATGCTCAAGTGCAAAACCATGTACTCCGTATTGTTGTTGGTTGTTGCATCGGCCAAGCGCTCCCACACCAAGTGGAGCGGGATCCCTAAGAGATCAAACAAAATCATGCCAACATCAACCTTGCAACACTCACCAATCTATGTGGTCTCATCAAAGAATAGCCAATACGGGAAAGTGGTGAAGCTACACAGGAGAAGGAGAGGAGGAGGGTAAGTCAGCAAGGGGAGAATGCTGCTATAGGTTGGGTAGGCACATGGGAAGGGGGATCGAGCAGAATGAGGGATGAAAAATGGAGAGGGAGGTGGGGAGAGGCAGTAGAGGTGTGTGCTGACGAAAAGTATAACCATAAATGTTCAAACTGTGTGGGAGTGAGGGAAGGTCCAAGGACCCCTCATCACCCCTATTCTCCCCTGTCCAAGGCTGACATTAGTACCAAACATACTAAAACTGCTGTTGGTACTACTAACACTCTACTATTACTACAGGCGTTGGTGGTGCTACTGTTATGGTTGCTACCATTGTTGTTGCCACAACTATTGTTGAAGTAGGTGTTGCAGTTACCATGGCTAAACGTGCTGCTACCATGACCACAGTTGTTATTAATGCTACTTTTATGACTCTAGCTACTACCGATGCCACGACTACAACTCTTATTCTTTATACTAGTGTTGTTTTTGTTTCTCTCGTTGCTACTACTATCACAATTGTTGCTATTATGATCATCATTTTAGTGGTAGTCGCGGCACGGTGAAGCTGCTTGCCGCATGAAACTTCCTTGGCAATGTCAAAACCAAATCCACCCGTTGGACTATTGTCCTATGGGCAAGTACGTTCGGTATTTATGAATCGATGTCATTCAAGAGGACATCAACTATGCCATGCTCGACGATAGAGTGGCAAGGGACCCTGAGATGGATTCTTTTCCTATCTCCCCCTAGTGGACCCCTGAAAGAGTCTCCATCAACAAGGGATACTCCAAGATCCCCTTTCCTAATGATTGTGGATGCGGTGGAAGTTGTTTATTCCAATTTTGCAATAGCTATTACTGCTTTTGTTCAAGGTACTCTAGAGCTACTCTTGTATTTGCTACTACTATTGCTATTAATACTACAACAGCTGCTGCATCATCTATAGCTGCCAATGGAGAGGCTCAGTGACAAGGAAGGCGAACAGAGGCCGGCATTACTGTCCTTGCCGTGGGTAAGGTTGCATGAGATGTTCACCCTACCACTATTACTAGTGTTAGTGTTATGGCTGCTACGACGGTGGGAGGTCCTATGGTTGACGTGGGCCACAGAAGGAGGGCACTTCAGCTAGATGGAGAAGGGTGCTACACGACAGATTAGGGAGTTGGCGAGCAAGCTTAGCAAGGTTGCGGTCGAGACATGCATTGATGCAAAAAGCTAGCTTCTCCGAGAAGTGCCCTTAGGCTTGGCCTCTTGACCTTATCCTGACACCAGAAGGATACAAGGCTTGATGTCATCTCAACTCACCTCTACTCAGACGAGGGTATCGCCAGTCGCTACCATAGCTGCCATTGCTCTTGCACCACCTACCGTTGCTTCTTTTGTAGCGACCTCTATTGTTAGTGGATGTATTACAACTATTGGTACACTTGTGCATGCTATTGCTAGCAATGCTACTTGAGCTCTTGATACTGTTACGCCTGCCATTGGTGCTCTTGTCGTTGATGTTGTTATTTCTGCCATTGTTGCTACTCATACTACTACCATAGTTAGTCATGTGGTGACTATGGTTTTTTCCACCGCAGTTACCGCTTATGCTGTTGCTACTAAAACTACTTTGGCTGATGCGCTTGCTGCTACCACTGTTGCTACTATTGCCACTGTTGTAAGCCTGGTCACATGAAGTAGCAACTTCTGGAGCTAGCACTGGTACTGGTGTTTGAGGTCTTCTGGTGTCCTATGGTCCTGCTTCGACTGATGTAATTGGTGCTATTACTATTACGGTGGTTGCTTCCACTACTTTAGAAGATGATTCTGCTATTGTCGTGGTTGTTCCAACTGTTGCGACTTTATGAAGTATTGCTACAGTCGTTGCTATGGTTGTTGTGAATGCTGTTTGGACTGATGCTACGGATTCTCTTGTTACTGCCACTGCTGTTATGGATGCAGTTGCTGGCTGGGCTGCTTACCTTTGGTTTGATTAATTCACTTTTTGGGTGAGCCACTGACCAACAAACAAGAATGGGCCTCACTGGGGCTGCTTGCAAGTGGCAGATGGGAGGTGAGGAATGGCTGCTGCAGTGCCTCTCGTGATGCGTGCTCTTGAAAAGCATTAGGAGCTGAGAGACAAGCTTTAATACTAGCTCGGGGCCTAAGAGAATCTTACTACTGCTTGTACCCAAAAAGCACAGTCTTGACCGGAGGGCAAGGACAGCTATGGTGTCATTCTTTCCTCCCTCTCACTCGCCCTGTATGTTGCCTAGTGGAGACGGGGGAAGCCAATCCATGAGAGATGAGTCTAGATCCATGGAGAGTTGCGATGTTGTACCATGGATCTGGTCGTCCTGCTCCAACTCATCATCCTCCTCTGCCAGTCGCGTAGAGACTCGGCCATGAATACTTGGATGGATTGATTATGGCTGTTGACCTTGTGTCCCGGTCCCAGTCCCCACCAAGCCTAAGAAGGGATGAGATATGATACTTGCATCCTGTGGTACAACTTAAAGTAGGCCACGTATTGGTCTAGTTGTTGTCTTGACTTGGCAAGCATCGATGGCCTAATAGTGGTTGTGGTGCTAGGATCATATGCTCTTTGTGTGAGCCCATACCTCAAACAGGACCTCCCAACAGCCGAAGCCTGCCTCGCTGTCATAGCGAGGTGGGGGAATCTTAAAAACCTTCAGCCACCACTTCGTGGGAAGGGCGACCTTAGGCTCTGATGGAGGTACACGCGACATGAGAAGGGCATCATCAAGACGAAAAGATCTCAAGGAGAATCCAACGTCTGCCTATAGGGACTCTGACGAACTATTGGCACTTGTGTGTGAGGCTGCTATCATAGTCGCAACTAACATAGACAAAACTCAAATACATCAATCTTAATCACATGGGATTTTACAGTTATCTTGTCTATGTCCTCGGTGACATCCGGCTCAAGTGGAGGCTGCTGTCCGGGTGAAATACAAGAGGTGAGTTACTAGGAAAATGATGTACATTTTGTGGCTCCACCTTTTACTTGTTGAAAAATCCCTGATTGTCCCCGTAATAGGTCAAAGATCCTCAATACATGTATCTCTACTTGTGGTCATGAGTCTGTAAGGCATGCTGATGTAGAGAGTGGAGGTGACCCACCATGAGTGCATGCGCTATAGGCGGGTAGGCAACACTCACTTCCCATTACTCGTGTGCTTGCTTCACTCATGGCATCATTTCCCATGCTCCCCTCGGCTTCTAGATACAATGCTCTTGTTTGGCATTCAGTCACTTAGTACGATCCTCATATCAAGACAGAGGTATGATGTGCTAGTGGACTTTGAACCTAGAATTGTCAAAGATGAAAATCAGGGATAGTTCTAACTGGAATAGTCCAAACCCAAACTCGTAACTCAGGCATGATGCAATTATTGGACATGAGAGGCATTTTTCCTCTAGAATGAGTGAAGTGCTGGTGAACCTCGCTCACTAGCCAACGGGTGAGCTTGATTGCGAGTCTACCGAGATGAGGCTCTCCTCTTTGCTGTACAAGGCGAGCACACGTAGGCATGGTCACCATGAAAACCCTAGCCTAGCCTAGCTGTTTCTCAACCATTTCAAGCAAAAGTAGTTGCATTTGTTTTGTAGAACCATTGTTATGGTATCAGAGTCCTGTTTGGATCATAAAAAGCATAAAGCATAAGGGTGGAACCTGGCAAGAACGGTGACAGATGAGTCATGAGCAAAAATAGCTCTTTGCGGCTGCTGCAAAAACAGGCAGCACACACCGCTTGAACGAGTCCAAGCCCACCTCATAGGCCGAGCAAAGACAGTAGATGTGGCAAAAGGCAGGGGGAAATTCACAGCAGTGGGAGAGGAGAGGGAAGAACAAGTCTGTGTGCCATTTTCATCTTTCAAAGGTGATGCTGGGGTCCCTTCGCTGAGGTAATACTTGTGCAGGTCCTGAGTGTCCAAAACGACATCTCTAGACCAAGACAAGGTATTCCCCACAAGCTAAGGACTCGCAACAAAAATCTGGGCCCAAATTGAACCTGAAAAATTACTGCCATAATCAAGACCGGCCGCAAGGAGTAGGTCTAGGGCTCACACCACCCATTTTGGACCCACATGACCTATTTGAGCCATGAGTCTAGCTACATCACTGCCAAGGGGCAATGTGTGGGAGCTAGTGGCGGTCCCTCTAGTGGAGCTGCCGTTAGCACTGGCGGCGGTGCCTGTGGAGGAGGCGGTGTCACTACAGTGACGTGGGAGGACCTCAGCAAGGTCATGTCCCACAAGGACCTATCGCCACCTACCTTGGGTATGCGAGAATTCCTTGCCTCAAACGATTTTTTTCGATACGTGGGCGGTGGAGCATGGGCTAAAGGAGCTATACCTCTTCCCAACAGCCAATGCAACTGACGATTGGATCGTGCCTTTGAGGCCCTGGTCGGGGTACTGCCTGATGACGAGTCCTACACCATACGTCATTTCTTGCTTTGGTAGAAAGGGGGAGGATCCTGTAGACTGTCACAATGGAGCTCCACGTTCACACAAAGCATGGCACTACCTGGTTACACGCCACAAGGAACGAGTAATGGTTCTGGTTGTTTTGCTACGTGACATACTTCAGAGACCATAACCAAATCTTAGGGCACCAATAATAGAGTAATGGGATGCGACAATGGATCTGCGTTGCCCCGTTCTTGGGCTTGGATTATCCTACTATGTGCTCATATGGCTGGACCGTGTTCTGCTGTACCTTGGAAATCCGTACAAGGACTTCCGTTACAACTTACTACGATGACTTTGCGTCGCAGTTTTTGAGAGCACGGATCTGGCGGAGGTGCTCAAAGAACGTTGTCACTATGAGGACATACTACATGGTGAGGCATGTTAGACAGACACATCGACAGCGACTACCTTCATGCACCAGGCCACATCAACTACTCCCTCCGAATCAGGACACATAGGAGGTCGAGGCGGAGGCGGAGGCAGAAACAGGCGGAGGAGGATGTTGTGGTCGGGATGCAGGAGGTAAACCTGCAACTACTGCGGCCAATATGGCCGCTTTTGGCGCGCATGCCCTGAGCTCCTACACATCATGACACCATTTCCACATCCACAGCTGTCCCTTTTGGTGTAGCTACCTTTTGGCCACCCATGTTGCCATTGTTGGTGCCGTTTACTATAGAATAGGGGCCTCTACCAATGTAGTAGTGGCCAGAATACGTGCAGCCAAGCTCTATAGCTCTAGTTCCCACATCGGTTTTGTCACAAAGGGTCTATGCAGTGATGGCCAAGGTAGAATACTCAACGTCGGCACCGCATGTCAGCTAGGTTACACCCATGGAGCTCCAACCCCCAAAGCCAATGACCGTATTGCAACATTCAGGTCAGCGGCTTGGTCATACCCATGTCACCACTTCACACACCCTCCCCATGTATGGATGACTATATGACACCACCAGATGGCATTACATGTCACCGCATTGCCAGCTCTTTGCTTAGTTTTGTGTTACTTCGGATGTTGAGTGGGTGAAAACCGGGTCCGGGGAAGTCCTTGACATAGAGGAAGTGGGCACTGTGGCACTTCAGGGACCGGGTGGGGTGATACGGATAACAGGTGCACTGTATGTACCATGGCTGAGAATGAACCTGTTGTCGGGAGGGCAACTTGAACGTCTAGCAAACGTGTCCACTATTACGTAAAATCAACGATGCACACTGTAGGATGCGTCTGGTGCTCTGCTAGCTGATGGGCCACTATATGCAGACATGCTCTATTGTTGAACCCTTTTCCCCTTGTTCTAGCTCACTCATACCAACCACAAGGTCATGTTGTGAAAGCCACTAATGCATAACACATTGAACTACTGCACCACCATTTGACACATACATGTTGACCTCATTGAGGACATGCTCAAGCATAATTCTGCACGTGACGTTCATCCATAGAACTTTCCCCATGAGCTCAGGGTAGATACATGTCTTTAGTGCCATCAGGAAAAGGCCATGTGAGCTCACATGCAAGTCTTTCCCAAGTCAAACAGCACAAGCAAGTCTCCCCCATGGATCTGGTCCACCCTCATACCAAATGGTTTGGTGCAATCGTGGCGAATGGTTTGGTGCAATTGTTTGTGATCAATGGTTTGCAATGGTTTCGTATGATTGTAACACCCTCACCAGAGCCGGTGTGACATTCACTGTAGAACCTCCCATGAGTAAATCACAGGTAGTTCTATCACACAGCAGGTCCTATTGAGACTGATTCCACACTGGTGGGACCACTGA
Organism: Penium margaritaceum; assembly: GCA_023375785.1. Classification (NCBI taxonomy): domain Eukaryota; kingdom Viridiplantae; phylum Streptophyta; class Zygnematophyceae; order Desmidiales; family Peniaceae; genus Penium; species Penium margaritaceum. The sequence goes on from SZWC01001662.1 coordinate 271,114, forward strand.
CCTTATCAAGGCAAGGGTGTGCACAGACGCTGTTGAGTGGGAAAAAGATCATTGAAACCAAAATCAATGCCTTGCTTGAGCATCAAGTGTTTGAGTTGGTTCCCCTACCACCACTACAGGCGCTATTGGTGTAAAATGGATCTTCAAGCTGAAAAGAAATCTGGCAGGTTTCATAGATAAGTACAAAGCACAGCTGGTGGCCGACAGCTTCCACCAAGTGTCAGGCCAAGAACTTACTGACAACTACACATCCACAGGCAAGTGTGGGACCAGCCAAATGTTGTTGGGTGCCGCTGCCCATGAGGACTGGGAGATACATCAAGTGGGTGTGAAAAAAACCATTCTAAATGGTCCTCTTGAGGAAAACATTGTATGTATGCAAACCAGAAGGGTTTGAAGATGGAATTGACCGTGTGTGGCTGTTGCTCAAAACCCTATATGGGATGAAGCAGGCACGTAGCTGTTGAGATAAAAAGATCAGTCATACTCTAGAAATTGAAGGGTTCATCCAAAGCGTCTGTGTTCCCTCACTCTTATTGTGCTCAAGAAGAATGTCTCTGTCACACTGTTCATCTATGTGGACGACATTCTCATCTTGTCTCCTTCTCTCTCTACCTCCCCCCCCCTCTCTCTCTCTCCCTCTCTCTCTCTCTCTCTCTC